>BQNB010054242.1:0-39630 GCA_026074375.1 Tanacetum coccineum | reverse complement strand
TTGAGCTTGTGCTTGATGTTGCAGTTCTTTTGACCTCTTGTTCAACAATCTTGAAATTGTTGTAGAGATCAGTAAAGCTCATTGTGTCAAGATCTGGTTTATTCCTCCAGACCACAACATGAGTGTTTCATTCAGAAGGCAAACTTCTCAAGAACTTTAAATTGAGATCTTCTTGAGAAATGTTTTCACCCAAGATGGCCAACTGGCTTACAATTTTCTGAAGCCTGTTAAAGATAAAATCAAGTGACTTTGTGCTTGGAGCATTGAAGTTCTCATACATCTGCTTTAGAAGTGTCTTTTGTGTCTTCTTTGTGGCATCATTGCCACCAAATCTTGTTTGTATGGCATCAAACAAAGTCTTGGCATCCTTGTATTGATTAAATGTTTGTAGATGCTCATTTGAAAGTACCATCAGCAACATACTTCTGGCTTTTACATCATTCTTCTTTTGGGTCTTCTCTTTAATAGTAACAGCACCTGGTAACATTGAAGTAGATGTACCATCAGCGTTTTATGTCTTGAATTTGAAAGTATTGCTCTATTCTGAGTCTCCACATCTCATATTCACCTTGCTTGAGAAGTGGCAGTTTTGCAGCAGCATTGGTTTGTGTAGTTTCTAGATCCATCTCTTTTGTAAAAAGAGTTCTTCTTGATTGTTTCTTCTAGATCAAAGTTTTAGAACACAAGGCTCTGATACCACTTGTTGATCCTAACTAGATCTTGCAAACCTTGTAAAAGGGTTAGTTGTATTGAATAGATTCAAGACAACTATGCTAGAAACTTTGTTGATACTAAGAGTATGCGGAATCTACTCTTTAGTACTTAGAAGAATATCAATGTAATAGTAAACTGTGATGCAGTAGAATGAATGAACAATGAATATAACCAAAAAGCTTCAATATTATTATGATGAATAATACGAGTACTCTGTCTAGTACTAGGGTTTACAACCTTGAAGCTACAAAGAAAGACTAATTATCTTCTTCTAAACCATAAACCTAGGATCTCCTTTTATACACCAAGGAGTCCTTTACAAGATAACTATGAATCTTCTAAAACATTAAGTTATATACATATCCTTTCTAATATTTAAGAAATATACAAAGTTAAATAATACATATCTTTTAACACGGTCTTTATCCTCTTTACATGTCTTTATCTTCAATCGCAGCTCTTTGAGTCTTTATCTAGCAGTAATAAAATCTCTTCAGCTGTGTTGGAGTTTAGGACTAGCCAGTACTAACTTATGCCTAGGTACTAAAATTCTTCTAGCAAGTTACTAACTGGTTTATATGACAGTATGACTAGAAGTCACTAACACCTTTGATATTGGCTGTAACTAAGTCTAATGAGTTTAATTCCTACCAGCTCTATTGGTTTTTTTAGTGGTATCTTACTCTTAAGATGAGACGTAAACTATAGGGTTTATACGGGATTTACTAACCAAAGTAGTTAGTTAAATAAAAAAAACATATAAAGGCTTTTTGGTGTAATCTAAATATTTACCAATTTTAAACAAGTGACTCCATCTAAATCCCATAGTTTTTCATTAGTGTGTACTCGAAATAGATATACAAGCCAAGTTCTAAAGTCTACAACATCACCGGCATACTCATATTTTTGTGGAATTATGCGGTATAACATTTAGAAACGGATAAGGTTAACAATCCTTCTATTTATCTAATAAGGGTTATTGTCGTGCGGGTTATGTAAAAAGTAATTTTCACATAAGTATGCTTGAAGTTTTTTATAAATTTGAGTTAATTTAAGCATTTTAGTGAAATATACCGACAAGTATGCATGTCTAATTCCGTCCACCCACTTGATTATACATACGTTCCTTAGTTGTATAGAAAAAACATTAAAATCCGGAAATTTAAAAGAATTAGAATGAGTAACCTCCTGATTTTTTGCTCGGTAGATTTCTCCAAGTTCGATTTCTATGTGCAAGCATGTGTTGAAACAGTCTTCTTGAGGATTTAAGACTCCAACACTTCGAGATTTCCAGATTTGTAGATACTGTACAACAGCTGTCTCGATTTCTTTTCCAGCGAGGAGGTCTTGTGCAGATTATAGAAACCAATGCACTCTTATCTCAGTACCTTTGGTTAATTAAATAAAACAAACTAAACAAACTATACAAGAGACTAATACGACATATCCATAAACTGGAATAGGCCGTATAGAAAACATGCTTAAATAAAAAAAATATTTTTTTTTTGTTAATAATTAAACTTAATTATATAATTAAAAAATTAAAAAATTTGATTTTAAAACAGAAATTAATTTTTAAATTTAATTTATATTTTGTTATTATATTTTAATTTTTTTTATTAATTAAATTTTTTTATATATTTTTTTATATTTTTTTTCTTTTTAATTTTATAAATTTTTTTTTATTATTTTTATTATTTTATAATTTTTTTATATTTTTTTTTAATTTTTTTTTTACTTTTTTTATTTTAAATTATATTTTTATTATTTTTTAATTTTAAATCTTTTTTTTTTTAATATTTTATTATAATTTATTAATTTTTTATTAATTATTTTTATTTTTTTTTTTTTTTATTTTTTATAATTTTATTAATTTTTATTAATTTTTTATTTATATTATTTTTATTTTTTTTTTTTTTCGTTTATGAGTATTACTATTTATTTTTTTTTTTTTTTATATTTTATATTATTAAAATTATATATTAATATTTTTTATAATTTAAATAAATTTAATATTTTATATATTTTAAAATATTTTTTTAAATTTATTAAATTTTTTTTTAATATTATTTTTTAATTATTTATTTGTATTTTTTTTTTTATTTATTTATTTTATAATTTATTTATTTTATTTTTTTTTTTTAATTTTTAAATATTATTTTTTTATTAATATTTTTTGTAATAATTATTATTATTAATATTTAATATTTTTTAATATATTTATTTTTATATTTATTTATTATTTTATTTATATATTATTATTTTTATTTATTTAAAATTTAATTTATAAAATTTTTAAAATATATTATATTTTATATATTTTTTATTATATTTTTTAATTTTTTTTTTTTTTTATTAATATTAAATTATTTTATTTTTTTATAATATTTTAATTAAAAATTATATATTTTTTTATTTTATTTATTTTTATATAAATATTATATATTTTTTTAACTTTTATTTTTAATAATTAAATTTAAATATTTAAAATTTTTATATTTTTTATTTTTTTCTAAAATTAATTTAATTTATTTATTAAATAATTGTTAATAATAATAAACATTATTAATTATATTATTATTTAATAATATAAAAAAATTAAATTTATATTTTATTTTAATTAAATATAATATATAATTTATTTTTATTTTTTATTTTTTTTTTTTATTTTATTTTTTTATTATATTTATTTTATTTTTATTTTTTATATTAAATAATTTTTTTAATTATTTATTTATTTAATTTTTTATTTTTAATTTAATTTTTTTTTATTAAATATTTTTAATTTTTTTTTTTTTATATATTTTAATTATTTTTTTTTCAAATATAAATTTTATTTAAATTATTATATATATTAAATTTTTATTTTTAATTAATTTATAAAATTATTTATTATTTTTTTTTTTTATTTTTTATATAATATTTATAAATTATTTATTTTTATTAAATTTTATATTTTTATTATTTTATTTATATTTTAAATTTATATTTTTTTTATTTTTATTTTTTTACTTTAAGATATATTAATTTTATAATTATTTTTTAAAATTTTTTATTTTTAATTTTTAAAAAAAGTTATTATTTAATTATTTTTTATTTTTTATTATTTTATTTTATCTTATAATATATAAATAATATTTTTATTAATTATTTTTTTTAATTTTTTTATATAATATTTTTTTATTATTTATTATTTATTTTTTTATATTAATTTATTTATAATTTGATATTTTTTTAAATTAAAATTTTTAAAATATTATTAAATAATTTTTTTATTTTTTAAATTTTATTTATTTTAAATTTTTAAAAATAAATTATTTTTTTATAATTATATTATTTTTATAATTTTTTTTTTTTATTTTTTTTTTTAATTATATTTTTTTATAATTTTAATACTTTGATTTTTTATTTTTATAATTTATTTTTAATTTTATTTTTTTTTTTATATTTAATTAATTATTTTTATTTATTTTATTTTTTTTATTTAATTTTATTTATTTTTTTTTTTATTTTTTTTGTTTATTTTTTTTTATTTTTTTTATTAATAAAATTTTTTTTTATATTTAATTTATAAATTTTTTATTAAAATTTTTTTTTTTTTTTTTATTTTTTTATATATATTAAATTATTTTTATTTTTAATTTTTTTAAATTACTTTTATTTATATTTTTTTTTTTTTTCAATTTTTTATAAATATATTTTTATTATTTATTTAATTTTTTTTTTATATTTTTTTTTTATCTTATATATTTATTTTTTTTTTTTTATTTTTAATTATAAAAATTTTATTAATATTATTTTGATATTATTTTTTTTAAATGTTTTTTTTTTTTTTATATTTTTTTTTTTTTTTTTTTTTTTATTTTTTAATTTTTATTATTTATTAAATTATTTTTTATATATTAAATTATTTATTTTTAATTTTTTATTATATTTATACATTAATTTTTAAGATATATTTTATATTTTTTTTTAAAATTTTTATTTAATATTTTAAATAATAATTTTTTTTTTTTATTAAATTTTCATTTAATCAAATATATAAAATTTTAAAAAATTAATTTAATTAATATTAAATAATTTAAAAAATAATTATAATTAATAATAATAAAATTAAATCAAATTATTGAATAAATAATATATTACTAATATTTTATTAATATTAAAAATTAAAAAAAAAAAATTATTTCATATATTTATTAATTAAAATTGATTATTAAATTATATTAAATTAAAATTTAATTATTATAAATTTTTTTTTAATTATTATAAATAACTTTAATTAATTTATAATAAAAAATTAATAAATAAAATATTTAATAAAAAAATAATAAAAATATTTTTAAATCAAATTATATTTAAATTTATATACAAAAATAATTTATAATTATTTATTTTAAAATAATATATAATTATATAATTTTTTAAAAATAATAATAATTATTAAAATTATTTTTATTAATTTTTTAATAATTTTATAATATTAAATAAATAATAAATATTAAACAAAAAATTTATAAAAAATAATAAAAAAAATTATAAAACATAATAAAATACACTATACAAAAAAAAAAAATAAAAATAAACATTTTTAAAATTATTATTATTTTTTTTTTTTTTATATTTTTTTATTATATTTATTTTTAAATATTTTAAATTAATTTTATATTTATTAAATATTATTATTTATTTTTTATATTTATTTTTTTTTAATATTTAAAATAAATTATTTTATTATTATTAAAAAAAATATAATCAATAATAAAAAAAGTATCTATACAGTTCAGTCTGCCAAATATGTCGTATCATGTACATGAATACGCCGTATTGATAGAACTGACAATAATATTTAAAGTCTATAAAAGTAAAGGACTTATAACGTCCAGACATTCAATACGCCGTATGGTATGGAGCGGATACGCTGTATTGATGTCTGAGAAGACAGACTCGATAAAAATAAATAACAATCCGGGTTGTCTCCCAAAAATCACTTTTCTTTCAGCTTGTCTTTAAGTTAGACTTTTTCCTCCCAGCTCTTACGTCGTATTTTCTTTCCAATTTAACGACTTCTCTTTCATTCGTAACGATATTTCCATCATATTACTTCTTTAATCTTTGGCCATTGACTTTAAAACTTATTCTGTTTTTATTGGTGATTTCCACCGTCCTATATGGATACACAGCTTTTACCACATTTGGCCCGTACTACTTTGATTTGAGCTTACCCGGATGCATCTTATATCTAGAGTTAAATATCAACACCTTGTCTCCCACCTTAAAGTTTTTATCCCCTTAGAGCCTAGAATCATGCCATTTCTTAGTTCTCTCCTTGTAGATGCTGGTGTTTTCGTATGCTCCATCTCTTAACTCTATTAATTCATTAAGTTTCATGAAATGGTTTTTTGTTGTAGCTGTGAGATCTATACAGGTAGGTGACAAGCTTTCCCATAAACCAACCTGAAAGGGGTACATCCAGTAGGTGTTTTGTAGGCGGTTTTGAATGCCCACAATGCATCGTTAAGCTTTTTGGACCAATTCTTGGGTTATACCTAACTGATCTTTCCAAAATATGTTTGATAGCTCTATTGTTCACTTTCGTTTGTCCGTTGGTTTGAGGGTGATACGCAGTAGATAATTTATGAGTCACTGTGTATTTTTGCAAGGCTTTTTCTAATTGAGAGTTACAAAAATGTGTCCCCCGATCACTAATTAAAACCTTAGGAACTCCAAACCTTGCAAACAACCTTCTAAAAAACTTAATCACAATGCGAGCATCGTTTTAGGAAGTGCTTGAGCTTCAACCCATTTTGATACATAATCTACTGCTACTAATATATATTTATTTCCCCTTGAGTTAGGAAAGGGACCCATAAAGTCTAGTCCCCATACATCAAATACATCACATACCTGTATGTTTTTTTAGGCATCTCACTCCTTGATGATATGTTTCCTAACCTTTGACATGCATCACATCACACTACATAATCCTTAGCATCCTTAAGGATACTAGGCCAAAAGAATCCAGATTAACAGACTTTCCTTCCAGTAATCAACGCACTATGATGTCCCCTAGTTGGTCTAAAATGGCAGTGTGCTAGGATTTCAAGGATTTCGCTTCCAGCAACGCATCGCCTCATTACATTGTCTGGGCATAGTCTGAACGCGTATGGTTCATCCCAAAAATAGTTCTTCACTTGAGAGAAAAACCTTCTTCTTTTTTCTGGTGTCCATTTTGGAGGCACAATCTTTCCAACAATATAATTAACATAATCAGCATACCATGGTTCGTCGTCATTTAGCTCGGCCTTTAATATCATTAGATGTTCATCGAGAAATTCATCCGCGATTTCATCTTTCGTGAATGTTCCCAAATCTGGGTTTTCAAGTCTTGACAAGTGATCCGCAGCCAAGTTTTTCTCCCCTTTTTTTATCATTAATCTCGATGTCGAACCCTTAAAGGAGCAGAACCCACATTATAAGCCTTGGTTTGGCGTCCTGTTTACTGAACAAATACTTCAAAGCAAAATGATCAGTGTAGACTACAGTTTTTGATAAGACAAGATACGTGTGAAATTTATCAAAAGAGAAAACAACTGCAAGAAGTTCTTTTTCGGTGGTGGTGTAACGTTCTTGGGCATTATTCAGAGTTTTGCTGGCGTAATAGATTGGTTTGAATTTTCCATCTATTTGTTGACCCAAAACAGCTCCAACAGCAAAATCACTAGCGTCACACATTAATTCAAAGGGTACATTATAATCGGGAGATATTATGATAGGCGTTGTGGTTAATCTTTCTTTCAAAATATTAAATGCCTTTTTGCAATCATCAGAAAAATCAAATTTCATGTCTTTCATCAAAAGTTTGGTCATTGGTTTAGAGATCATGGAAAAGTCTTTTATGACCCTTTGGTAAAATCCAGCATGCCCTAGAATACTTCTAACTCCTTTTACGTTTGTTGGGTATGGCAACTTAGCTATTACATCGATTTTAGCTCTATCAACCTCAATACCCGCCCTAGAGATTTTGTGCCCTATAACGATCCCTTCTTTCTCTAGAAAATCACATTTTTCCCAGTTCATCTCAAGGTTGGTTTCTTCACATCTAGCAAGCATCCTGTCTAAATTAGCGAGACAACAATCAAAAGAATTACCGAACACCGAGAAATCATCCATGAATACTTCCATAAAGTCTTCCACCATGTCGTGGAAAATTGTTGACATGCATCTTTGAAAGGTCGCAGGTGCGTTGCATAATCCAAACGACATTCGCCTGTAAGCAAAAGTCCCATAATGACAAGTGAATGTTGTCTTTTCTTGATCTTCGGGTGTGATCGAAATCTAGAAGAATCCTGAAAATCCATTAAGAAAACAGTAATATTCAATTCACACATTAATAAAGTTCTAACATTTGATCAAATTAAAGGGAAAGGAGGGAAATGATCCTTTCGTGTTTGAATCTTTTAGTTTTCGATAATCGAATGCCACAACTCACAATTCTGTAAACTGTTCGAAAAGGAATTAATTCATTATTATCATTCAAAACTACAGTCATTCCTCCTTTCTTTGGCACAACGTGAATAGGGCTGACCCACAAACTATCTGAGAGTGGATAAATCAGCCTGAAATCAAGTAACTTAATGATCTCATTTTTACCACATCTTGGACTTAGGATTTAACGCCTTTGGGGTTGAATGATTGGTTTGAAGTCATCCTCCATTCTAAGCAGTTGCTCCCTTACGTTTCTCCAAAACCTGCAAAAGTAACTTTGTCTCCTTTTCGGATAATTTAGATGAGATGATTATAGGAAATGATTTATCGTCCTACAGGTATGTGTATTCGAGATGGTTAGGCAAATTCTTCAGCTCAGGTCTCTTTTCATCAATCTCGTTAGCACTAGCCGAATAAAGATGTTCACTTTTAATTCCATCAGGTCTCGCTGTCCTCTGTTCAACTGAATACGGCATATTAACAAAGTTGATATACCGTATTGGTATCCTTAAATCTGATTCATTGTTAGACTTATTCGTTGAATATTCACAGCTTTCTAGATCTGATTGATCAATTCATTTCTCTAGTCCCTTGAGTAAAAATGAATCAGACCTATCATTTGCTTGTAATTCCTGAGCTTTTGTGTTGATTGTGTCATCTAAGTCATCAATTCCATAGCATTCATCATCATCAGCAGGCGGTTTCTTGATCGATTGATCTACGTTAAAAATTACTTCATCACCCCTTACCCCTAGCTTTATTTTTTTATTAAACACGTCTATCATAGCTCAAGTTGTTTCTAAAAATGGTACTCCTTAAATTATAGGGACCCTAGAGTCTTCGGGCATATCCAAGATAACGGAATCTATGGGAAGGACGAATTCATCAACTTTTATGAGCACATTTTCAATTATTCCTCTTGGGTATTAGATCGACCTATCCGCAAGTTCTAAGCTCATTTTAGTAGCCTTTGGTTCTCCTAAGCCTAATTTTTCATACATTGTATATGGCATCAATCTTATGCTAGCCCCTAGGTCTACTAACGCATTATTGATATGCAATTGGCCTATGTCACAAGGAATATTAAAACTCCCTGGGTCTTTTTCTTTTGATGGAAGCTTGTTTAATAATACAGCTGAGCATCTTTCATTCACAGTGATCATACAAGCTTCTTTAAGTCTGGACTTGTTTGTCAGCAAACCATTCAGAAATTTGGCGTATTTCGGCATTTGAGCTAGGGCTTCGATGAAAGGCAAATTTATGTCAAGTTGCTTCAGGTTTTCTAAGAACTTCCTTTGCTGAGCTTCTTCTTTTTCTTTTCTTAATCTTTGGGGAAAAGGGATCGATGGTGTTTGTTGCTCACTGGATGTTTGAATAATAGGCTCGTTGGTTGTCTAAGGTTGATCTTTGTCGAGGACTTCATTTGATTTAACTGGTTTGTCATGATTTGCCACTAGAGGTTCTTTAGTATGTACGTTGATGTTGTTAGTTTGAACATCATGAGTCGCCGTCTTTCCACCTCTGGTAGTTACTCCTTTAATTTTGCAATTTGTCATCGGAGTATTATTGATCACCTTTAACAAGTCTTGTACCTCGAACTTGAGCTCACTTAATGAATTGTTCCTTTCTTTGAATAAGATCTCATTGGTTGTTCGGAATTCACAGATGAATTCCCTAATCTCTTCATGTTCTCTTTTTCCTTCGTCAATAAATTTGTATAACATTTCTTCCATTGTTAACTTTCTTTTCAGGTAGGTAAAATGATATGGATGAAGTCCGGATGCTGCTCCTGAAAAGTAAGACATGATTCAAAGTAAAGCTGTTCTAGAAAAATAAACTTGCAAAGATATTTAAAAATGTTAACCAATACGCCATATGCAAATAATTGAATACGTCGTATTGCTAAACAGAATGGATACACTGTATTGCTAAAAAAGGTTGGATACGCCGTATTCATAGAAGTGGATACGTCGTATCAAGTTATAAACCAGAACAGTGTATTTAGAAAACAATTAAACTAACAAACAACTAAACTAGTAATCAATTAAACAAACAAATATACAAGCAAATATACAAAATTATACACTAATCTAAATTACACTAATCCTAAGGGTTAGATTAATCTAATGTTAAAAACCAAAATATCAAATAACAATCAAGATTAAATTTTCACTCCCCGGCAACGGCGCCAAAAATGACTGTGTGTTGTATGTGGTTGTAATTATGTTTTTTTATTTTTTCTTCTCAAGTTTTTATTTTATTTTTGCAGAAATTCTACCAAAAACCCGACTTAACCAAAAACAATACTTTAACGGGCAGTGTACCTGGTCGGTGGTAGATTCATGGTAAGTAGGGTGTCGAACACTTGAAGCGAGGTTAAATCTCTTAATTTATTAATACTTTGGTTTCTAATCTAAGTTAAATCTAATCTAAGTCAAACATATGCTAATCCTATGTTAGTTCTAATCCTAATTCTAACAGGTTAAAAGGGGGCTTTTCAGTCTGAGAGACTGACACGGGTTTGGTGGTGACTACAATCAATTCAAGATACTTTAACCCACACAAGCAAATTAACAAAAGATAAAAAAAGCAGTCCATCCTTATAATAGAAAACTGTATTAGCCACCATTAATCCGATTAGAAGTTGGTTTTTTATTCAGTGCAATGATTACTTATCTCGAGGTGGTATATCATTCTTAGACTTAGGCGGGACTTCATCCTAAGACCTAAACACATTAATTCTGTCACAATTAAAGCATCCACATAAAGCATCCTTATTTGGTGATTATAATCTATCTTAGGGATTAAAGCAATGGTGATCTTGTTAAACCCTAGCTCATAGAGACTTTACTTACTTACTACTTAACGACGATTCATACACTAGTAGTCTACTGTCCGAGTCTTTACCAATTAATTAGAACGTACTCGTTGATCCCAAAGGGCAAAGGTAGGTCAATATTTATGATCTTATGAATCTAGATATATAAATTGCAATATGGAGAGCTATCCCAGACTCTTAGCCGACGCCCAAACAACACCGAAGTTGCAACACATTAAATATGTAGGACTAGACCCAGTTGAATGATAGGTCGCATACTTAAGCACGTAAACAAGTATATTGATAAACATAAACAAGCATTCAACGATAAATTATGAAATCGAGATATAAACAAAACCAAATATTCAGATCTTTATAATAACGGCTAATACTCGAAGGTATTAACCTTCAAACATCATAATTAATACAAGAGTAATGGCTTAGCCAAGGTAAACTAAACGAGTTAATGAATGATACCAAAAACTGAACGATTATAAAAGTATAAGAAATTACACGTTGTCTCCTACGGATTGGAATGCATTGCAAGACCTTTTCTTCTCTTTTTTTCCTTTAAAATTGAATTTTGTGGTTTAGGTATCGAGAATATGATTTAGCACACTTAAAACTTGTTTTGAGTTTTCTATTTATAGGGTCTGGAGTCGGTTTGATAAGGCGTATTTGGGGTTTCTTGGAGTGGAGACCACGTTTGATATCTTCCAGAATATTCACATACTATATCTCCAATACGGCGTATTGGTCTTCTGTGGATACGGCGTATTGATCATGTTTCCTTTGTGGTCTTTGGTGAGTGTAGGCATAGATATGCCGTATCTTCCTTGATGGATACGGCGTATTGGTTGTCAGAACAGTAATCTTCAAAATATCTTCCTTTAAGCTCTAGAATGCGTGCCTTTTAATCAAGTTTTACCAAGTACTCCATAATTACTACAATTCTCAAATATGAACGATTAAGTAACAATTCTTTGCAATAATCATACAGAGTGGGTTAATTACATGGGATAAATGATGCAATAAAATAGACGTTATTTGATGTCATCAATAATGCATAAAATCAAGCACGAAAATCAAATATGAAGAATTTGTTTCTGCTGTTATATCAGGTGATCGATACGCCGTATTCAATTTATCTGAATACGTCGTATCAGTCTGCTGAATGAGATACGTTGTATTGGTTTAGAAAGTTAGATGCGCCGTATTCAATTTATTTGAAAACACCGTATCATGTTGTCGACCAGAACAGTGTACAGAGAACAATAAATCAAACAAAACACACAAGCAAACAATAATAAGTAAACATAATTTTACACTAATCTAAATTACACTAATTCTAGGGGTTAAGTTAATCTAGGGTTACAACCAAAATATTAAATAAAAATAAAGATTAAACAACTTCACCCCCCCCCCCCGATAGTGGCGCCAAAAACTTGATGTGTCGTCGTGTAGGTTGTTATTTTAGTTATCAAGTTTTACATTTATATTTTGCCGACTTTACCTAAAAATAACACTCTAACGGGCAGTTTACCTGATCAGATGTGGCTTCGTTTGTAAGTAGGGTGTCGATCACTAAGAGCGAGAGCGTTAATCTTCTAGTTCTATCAATATTTTGGTTAACTAAATTAAGTCAATTTAAACTATGTTAATTCTAATCTATGTTAAACCTATGCTAAACCTAGTTCTAACGGATAAGGGGGTTTTCAGTCTGAGAGACTGGCACAGGTTTGGTGGTGACTTAAATCAATTTAAAACACGATAACTCACGCAAGCATAAAGTATGATACAATTAGTCAAAAACTTTTGTCGAGGAGTGAAGTTTTATTTTAGTTATTTTAAAACACCAAGTTTAATAAATTTTAAAACACCAAGGTCAGAAAAGAGACTCAAGATCATAGGAAAACTCTTGTAATCTTCGCACAACCAAATACGCGTTCGGTTAAGGTTTCTTTTCTTTAATCATTCATATATGAAACCGTGTATATGTTTACAATGACTATCAGCTGATACGTTTAGGTATCAGTCATGTTTATGAAGGTTTAATGTTTGGTTTGTTTATATCGATTTCTTAATTTTATCATTGATTATTGATTATGTTTATCAATTTATACTCCCTTATGTGCTTAAGTATGTGACCTATCATTCAATTGGGTCTAGTCCTACATATTTAATGCGCTGCAACTTCGGTGTTGTTTGGGTGCGGGCTATGTTGTCCTAGGAGTAGAATACCTCTTGTTGGATCCCACTTTAATAGATCGAATTCCTTAAGCTTGTTTAAGGTTTAGTTATATTTAGATAAATCTAACACAACTATAGTAGAAACTTTGTTAAGTGTATTAAAGATTATGCGGAATCTAATCTTTAATATTAGAAGAATTCTTAATGAAACAGTGACATAAGACAATATAATTCAACAATAAAAGCTCCAATATTATTATTACAAGTAATACGAATTACCTCCTAGTATTAGGGTTACAAAACCTTGAAGATATAACGATATCAAAACAAAAAAATTCTGGATAGCAAATTCTATGCCCTAGGACCTCATTTTATACACCAAGGAGTCCTAGTCGATTTACAATATATTCCTAAAACTTAGAATATTCTCTATGATATATTCTATAAATATTAAATACTTATCACGTAAGTAATCTTGATCTCCAAACAATCTTTATCCTTTCTTCTGTCTTTATCCTTTCTTTGATAGTAGAAACTCTTTCAGCAGTCTTAATCTTTGAGCAGTTGTAACTTTTGTACTAGTAGCATTAACTTTTAACACAAGCAGTATTAACTTATACACCAGCAACATTAATTGAGCACAAGCAATAGTAACTACTTAGAATATTTTCTTCAATCTTCACCAGTAGTACTAACTTTATACTAGCAGTAGTAATATATACTAACAGTAGTAACTGTGAACTAGCAGTACTAACTTTATACTAGCAGCACTAACTACTTAGCATATTTTTCATTAAAGTTAATGAACAACACTAACTTTAGCTTAGCAGCAGTAATACAAACCTGAGCAGCAGTTACTCTAAGATCATCAAGAAGTCTTTTAATCCTAATAATCCCCCCTTAAACTTGATATTCTTCTTTAAAATCTCAAGTTTCTTCATTGAAAGCTTCAATAATCACCAGGAGGATGCTTCCAAACACTTCATTGATTCTTAAGTTGTTTTGTGAGAAGTTTAAGAAGCTGATAAACGATTTCACTGAAATGATCACATTGAAGCTTCTTATTTAACATGTCAGTAATTGTAGCAGGTGTAAGGGGATATCTCTTTTCTACCAGCATATGAATGTACACATGTTGCATCCTTAATGAATGAACTCTACGGGAATCATATATTTTCCAATCCAACACTTTGTAATCCTGTTGATTCCTCCAGACTCTGTCTTTAACATGTGGATCAAACATTGTATTCAAATCTCCATATAAAATCAAATCTAAGTCTTCCACTGGCCTTGTTGATCCATATTTCGCTTTTACCAATTTGTACAAGTCTTCCAAATCTTGCCTGTCAAAACCTTTAAGCATTTGACTAAAGACCCTGTACATCTTTGAACTTTCATCAGCTCTTATTATTTGATAGTAGTTGTTCTTTCCTTCTTTATGGATCTTCCAGTCAACAATAGTTGGAGGCTTAGTAGCCAAAGGAATAGCATCAATTGCTACTTCCTCTTCATCAGGAACAATTTCTATTAGACTTTGAAGCTCTGTTGTCTCTTTATCCTCATCCACCTTCTGCTTCTTAATACTTTCTTGTTCCAACTCTTCTCCTGCTCTTTTAGAACTTCTCTCTTGTGCTATCTCTGCTTTATCTTTCTTTGAATTCTCTTCCACCAACTCAGTTATGTAGTCAACAAAGGTATTCACCCTTTTCATTGCTTTATCAAATAATTCTTGAATATTTGCAAAGGACTTGTTCTTTAAACTTTTCGGCTTACATCCTTTCATGGTTTTCAAATAAGTACACATGATACTCCTTTGTTGAGCTCTTGTTGGTGGTATGTTCTTCTTCTCTTCTGCTCTCTTAGCTGCAAAATGTTTTCTTCTTTACTCTAAGAATTGTATAAATAATCTTACCTTTTCTTCATCAGTCAATTCTTCTTCCTCTTGAGCTTGCAGTCTTTGAGCCATATGATAATCAGCTTCAAGTTTAGCATGAACATCATCCCAAGCTATGTTGGCTTTTTCAATTTGTTGAGCTTTTTCTCTGGCAAGCCTTTCTTCTTCTTCTTCTTCAGCTTGTAGCTTGAAGGCAAGTTCTTCATCAAGCCTGAGTAGATCTTTCTTAGACATTTTATTAACAAGTTCTGGTTCAACCATTTTGCCTTTACCCTTGTCCTGAACCTTGACCTATGATGGTTGTTGTGAAGAAACTGTTAGGGTAGGTGCTTGCTCCTGTTCATGAATAACAATCCCTTTAACCTTGGGTCTTGTGCTAGCAGTTGTAATTGTTGCAGCAACAGTTGTTGTAAGTGTTGTTGTAGTTGTACCATGCTCTGGTTCTTGTATCACAACCTTATCAGCCTTGCGTTTTGCACTTTTCAACTCTGCTAGTGCTTGAGCCAAAGTAATTTCAACATCACTAACTGTTGTAGTTGTAACAACACTAACTGGAATTGTACTGGCAATACTAACTATTGTAGCAGCAGCATTAACTGTTTCTTCAGCAACACTAACCAACTTAGCTTTTTCAATAACATCAGTAACTTCTTTAACCACACTTCTTGTTTCCTCAGCTGTTTTAACAACATTTACATTGTCAACAATCACCTCATCACCATCTAAGTCATTAACACCAAACATATCTTCATCAGTGTGAACATTGACCAAGTAAATGTCTTTATTAGCATCAATATCAGCTATCCTCCCATGTTTGGATGCATCCTCCTCACCCAAACCTTCTTCATCAGAGGATTCTACTCTTCTAGATGAACCAATCTTGTATAATCTTTTAAGCCCATGAGTTCTTGACCTCTTTTTCTGTTCAAGCTTCTTGACCCTCCTTTTCAAACTTGCAATCTCATTAGCTTGAGTGGTCTTTGTAGTCTCCAAATTAAGAACTCTTGATTGTAAAGTTGTACATAATGCCATCAATTCCTGAAGTTTTAGACTATCCTCACCACTTCGAAGTGTGTTACCTCTTGCGAGCAGTGGATCATTAGAAAGTTTAGATACATTCTCAGACCTAGTCTGAGCAATTGTATCCCCCATGGTTTCTTGGCGCCTGGGACCACCACCTGAACTAGTTCCTGGGGAACTTGGTTCATTAGGTGTTGCCTTGGATTGGGTCTTATCTATGTTACCACTGTCCTGCTCTGCTTCTAAGCTAGAAGCAGTAGTGGCAGCCCTCACCAAACTATCATCCATCTCCTTATTGACAGCCTCATCTGCTACATTGGTTGTAGGACCACTAGGCTGAGGTCAATGTCCTTTCTGTTTGGCCTCCTAGGTTTTTGAGTCTTTTGGGGTTGAGATGTTGATGGTTGAATAATGGTGGGTGTGTAATAGGGATTAGTTGGCATTGCTGAACCTTCACCCATTTCTTCTTAATTGTGTACCACTATGGTTGGAAATAAGGGTGTGACTCTATCAAAAAATCCTTTCCCTACCCTTTTCATATTCCTAAATATCTTCTTAGTGTGAGAGGGTGTAACATAAATCCTCTTGTAACTTGGCAAGCCATCAAGTTGTTGATTCACAAACACTTGTCAAACCTTGGATACATTAAAAATTTATCCACATTATCCAAGTTCTTCACCATACTTTTAAAAATGTATTTTGAAAAGTTGAACTTCTGGTTTGTAGCTAAACAGATAATTGCAGAAGCCATAGTGATACTAAACTCATTCCATGCATTAGTCTTAGAACTTGGGCATTGCAGAATAGTATGAATAAGGAATTTCCATTGTAGGGAAAAGAATGCCTTATAGAAAGTAAGCTTCTATGAAATTTTCTCACACCCTATTAATGTGAGTTGTTCAAAGATGGTAGCATTGGGTAGACAATCAACACCTTCAGCATCTTTTAGTTGAAGATCTCTTCTTACAATTGACTCAGTAAGGATGATCTTCTTTTCATCTACTAGGGCTTGTAACTGTACTTCCTCATTGACAGTTTTCGCCTTGACAGTAGCCCAGAATTGTTCAATGCATGAAGTATATATTGTAGGATTGATCATTAGTGCATACTTTATAGTGTGTGCATTAAGAAAATCCACAATCTGCTCAAACCCTTCACTTTCAGCGAGTTTAGCCAAAAACGCGACCATGTTATAAGTATCAGCAAACTTTAGGGTCGTCATTGTGTAGGATTTTGATGATGAATGATGAAATTGAGTTAGGGTTTGTGATTAGAGAGTATATGAAAGCATGAAATCGATCAAATAAGTGATTGAAATCCTTAATCGAAGTATTTATGAAAATACCCTTAACATCATTAACCATCACCAGCAGTAGTAAGTTTATGCCTAACAGCATTAACTTCCACGAGCAGTAGTAAGTAACCCACCAGTAGTAACTCAGCAGTAAGTTATGCCTAGCAGCATTAACTTACAACTAGCAGCAGTAAGTTATGCCTAGCAACATTAACTATAAGTCACCAGCATTAACTCCAATTCCATTCCAAACAGCATATCCATTAAAAATAAATGTCCTCTCTTTCTATTTTTAACTCACCATCTCTCAATTCTTTTACTCACTTGTACACTTTGTCTGTTTTTATATTACACAGCTCTCTTTCTGTTTTTATGCTCACTTTTTCTCAATTATTTTTCTTACTAAAATACTCTGTCTGTTTTCTCTAATAACCAGCTTTTCCATTATCAATCTAACATTTTTCTTTGCTTTTTTTGCAGAATGTTAGTCCAAAAACCAAGAAAACACAAGCCATAACTATTTTCACAATTATCACAATATTGATTATACATAACAATATTAAGTATAACTAACAGTATTAACTCGGCAGTATTAAGTATAACCAGCAGCAGTAATTATACTTAGTAGCGGAAACTTTTAATGACATGAATAACAGTACTAATTCATACAAAACTCTACAAAAATATAAAGAGATAAAAGATTTGAAGGATTTAGCATTCCAATACTAGCAATCAAATATTAAAACCTACTTACATCAAAAACTTTTGTGAGTAAATCTGCAACATTCTTGTCAGTATGGATTTTAACCATTTGAATCAACTTCTTTTCATTGCAATCCCTAATAAAATGATGTCTAATCTCTATATGCTTTGTATTTTTTAATGAAAAATAGGATTTTTAATTATGCAAATAGTACTGTTATTGTCAATAAAGATCGTGGTATGCATAAAATTGTATCCATAATCAAGTAGTTATTCTGAATCTAAAGCACTTGTCCACAGCAACTTGAAGCAGCCACATATTCAGCTTCTGTTGTGGAATTAGCAATCACTGTATGTTTCTTGCACTGCCATGATATCAATCTACATCCAATGAATTGACAACCTCCTGTTGTAGACTTCCTATCCAAGCTTACTCCAGCATAATCACTATCAGTGTATGCTACCAAATCAAAAGGAGAAAATTTTGGATACCAAAGGCCCAATTTTGGTGGACCTTTTAAGTACCTAAAAATCGTTTTCACTGCGTAAAGATGTGAAACCTTTGGATTGACTTAGTATCTAGCATAGGCACACACTGCAAACATGATGTCAGGTCTTGAAGATGTAAGATACATCAATGAACCTATCATTAACCTAGACATATGAACATCCACTTCTTCTCCATATTCATCCTTGAGCAGAAGTTTTTGAGTTTCTATTGGTGTGCTTGCAGTCTTGACTTCTGTAAATCTAAATTTCTTTAGAATTTCACCAACATATTTATTGTGACACTCCGTAAAAAAATTATTTCCTTTTTTTTAAGTAAGAATTATGCACCGCAAAAATTGCAAATTTTACCGGCAATCTCAAAAGGAAGTTATTATATGAACGACATGCATTACTCCGTGTTATAGAAAGTCTAAATAGCACGCGAATATCACTATTATTGCTTTAGTGTCTAAAAGGATATTTTAGAACTTGTAGCGATAAACTGTAATTATTTCACATTCAGTGAAACGGAGTCATCTAATTATACTATTATCATGAAACCGTCTATGCTCAAATGAATACCCGTGACCAAATTAAAATAATAATAATAATAATAATATCAGTAAGAACATCATCATGTAGATTCCTTACATGGCTACCCTACCCATTCCTATTCTTTTTTTTCTTTTCCAAATATTCACAAAGCTACGTCTCATCACCCGATTCAAATTGTAAAAAGATAAGAATAGTATATATTCTCAAATAGTGTTAGGAAGAAGTAATGATGGTAAATAGTATCAAGAAGTGTTACTATGGTATTCTTCAATAGTGGGAGTGAATAATACCTCTTCACATGCAATTTGAAAGTCTCAGGAACCGAGCTAATACTACTTGTATAAATGAGATGCCATGCACTCTCCTTTCTAGCACAATTTATTCACAAAAACAAGTAGGAAGTAAGCACGGTTCGAGTTAGAGTTTTCGTTGGGTTCAAAGAGTAAAGGGACGTTGGGTTTTAAAGGATAGAAACAAGGAAGGTTCGAGTTTTATTGTCACCATCACATCTCCTCATCGTCTAGCAAACTTGGACCGCGGTGAGTCACACGCATAGCTTAACGTCTATTATATTATGTCATTTACTTTGTAGTCTAACGTACAACACAATCAAAACACGTCTAGCCTTGACAAGTTAGATGAGGACCTCGGCCTTGCATGGAAAGTACACGACATACGTGGTACAAACCATGCATGATCCGTGTGTACGTACGCATGCAAAAACTTAGGTCGTGCCATGCATGAAATAACGACACATAGGAAAACTAGTGTACAACATATCATGCGTGAAAAACAAATAACGAACCAAGAAAAGTTTTAATAACCTTAAACCTGAACGTGATCGTGAAGCGTTGGCTCACTACGAACTAATAAACACTAGGATATACGTGATTTTTTTCATAAGATTTCTTACGTCGTGACCTCGACGTGTAACATAAGCGTAGCAAAGTAACATATGACGAACCACAGTGAGTCGTTGGCTCGCTGTTGGGACATCACAGCCCCTAATGAACCTAAGCAAATCATGCTCGTTGGTTCGTATCAAAGCCTCATATTATTTGACACCGTTTTGCCACATGAGGCGTACCACGTTTGCACGCAAACAAGTCGCAGTGGGCTGCTGCCACCGTTATAGCCGTTCGGCTGCGAAAGACACAACCACGTCCTTGGTCTCGACATTTATCTACCCCGTGGCTAACCTTATAAAGCAGAATCATGCGAGATAAATGAGAAAACATAGTTATACATGTTTTAAGGGTGCGTTGGGTAAAAGAAGAATACCACAACAGTGGCTATCAACCCCACTGTTGGGCTTGACAGAAAATAGAAAAAAGAAAAGGAGTAGGCCATGTGGTTATTTTGTAATGTATGGAGCAATAATGCATGTAATATTTGTTTTAAAAACTTAGACGTAAGAGGAGTATTAACACTTGCATGATTTCGAGCTCTTGGGTCGTTCTATCCGAACCAAAAAGGGGGGTTGGTCAAACTCATTAACGGAGCCATAATAATTTCGAATAAGTAGAACATTAAATAACATTTTTTTAATGACATAGAGTTAGTAACACGAAACGAATTTTAAAACGAGTTAGTGAACCAAATCACGGTTACACAACTCTATTTGACCCTAGAAAATACTTTAACGCTTAATCGGGTTTTTTAAAACGAAAAAGTTATAAGTTGGGAGCGTAGAAATTGACATATAAAGTTAAACTCTATTTTATGAAAATTAAAGGATTACAGTGATACTATGGGAACAAACGGTTAATTGTGTAATTACTAATTTAGAAAATAGTGTATTAGAGTAAATAAATAAATCTTTATAAATTATTTAAACGAATCGAACGAACGGTGACATATATATATATATATATATATAACTGATAATTCTACAAATTAATTGGCTACTACAGTATAAATAAATAGACGTGATAAGAAAATATGTAAACTTAGTAACTTACAAATAATGCTTATATTTTCCTAAGATATAAATCGCATGAACTTGTAAATATAAGTTATGACGCATAATGTTACCAATTCATGCAAATATACTCATGGATGTAAAGTCGTGTATCATCCCTAGAGCCAACAGTTTAATCAACATTTTGAAAACATAAAATGTTACCTCATAAACGACAATGCCCTTTTATGACCCACTTGCATAATTCCTTTCATACATTATGTTTTTAGAATGTAAACTCAGATTTGACATAATTACTTAGGTGTTTGACCAAGTCACTATTTGATGTGCATTGATTCATTAGCAATTCCAGACTATTAACTAGCAAGGTGAGTTTTCATAGCCCATACTTTACTGTTTTAAATCAACTTTTGGGGTGAGAACTTTGCTTATTTTAACAGTTAAACACAAATACATTTATTGATTTACTATTGGGTCTAAGTCCCTATTTCAACCCAACTTGCTATATTGCCCAATTTTTTATCATGAACCTAAATTACTCGAGAGCGCGAATGTTTATGGGATAGATCTATCAGGGATTGACATCCCTATTTGTCTGGACCTTGTATAAGTCAAGCAAACACAGTTTCATTTGAGTCAGTTACGGGTGTCGCGGGTTGAACATCTGCATGGGCTTGTCTATGATGATACATGTTAACGCCTCGGTGTCATGAGCTTAGACAATAACAAATGATTTTCATTGTGATATATAGGATTACTATATTTCATACTAAGTTTTATAAATCTTGTGGTTCAATCACTATTATCAAACAAACCAAACCTATGAACTCACCAACTTTATGTTGACACTTTAGCAATGTTTTTCTCAGGTGTTCTATCTTACGGAATATATAGGGAGTCTGCATTGGTATATTGGCATGTAGAGGTCTGTCTCGCGTATCAAGTCCTCTTCACGCCATGAAGTCACCATCCCAAATCTAGTCTTCCGCTGCAGTGAATTTGGGGGTGTGACAGATTGGTATCAGAGCACTTGGTTATAGAGAACTAGGTTGCATTAGTAACTCTAGACTATAACTGGCTCTTAAGGACATATCAGAATAGCATACGCACTATCTATTACTATTTACTTCCTAAGTCAACAACTGCTTGGCACGATATCATTAAATAACTAAATTACCACTTGTCCGTCATGGAAAACATGTTTCATTAGACTACACATTATCATTCACCATCTTGGAATAACATATCCTATGGATTACGCATTCGTATCATCCTAGTGCAAGGAAACTACCATGACTCTCACCAAATAATTAACCCTATAACCAATATCACACTACGAAGAGTCACTTACATAATATTATGGATTTTATCAGTAATTACATCCTTACTATCTCATTTTATGAGGGTTACCTACATAAACATTTCGGGTACCTTACTAATCACTCTCTCGTTACTTCACTACGCGAGGATCTTTATAGCAACCTTTGTGAAATGCATATACTACTATCTACGATGTCGGTATACACTTAAAAGTATTTCGAAGTATACAAAAATCTACCAAAAAGCATGTATCGCTTGAATACACCAATAATTGACGAATGTCACATCGTTTGGAAACTTGAACGACAAATTCATAATAGGGAGAAATTTAAAACACGCCCGGTAAGAGTAAGAGACAATAGTCGCAATTAATAGTCAAAAACTACAGAAAGAAATTTAAGACATAAAGGTTCACACCTGCCCCTGAGTCAAGGATAATATGAACTCTACAGATATGTATCTATTGTCTGGAATCCTACTACACTTTCCAGTCACCGGCTTAGGTCTTAAAATAAGGATGCGACTAATAATTACGAATAACCTTCCCAAAAAGAATAAGAAACATATCAATGCTTGAATCCAACACTCCTAGTCATACCCTCTAGAAATCCCTTCCCTAAACTAGGGCGCATAACCATTCAAAGCATACAATGCACCTTATCTTAAAAATAGATGGCACCCATAAGGAAATCTCTACCCCAAATATGGAATATAAGAAGTAGAAAATCCATTCTGTCGTATGCAGGGTGTGTTTGAGGAATGTCTCAATCACTTTTCAACAACGTGCCTGACAACTCCCCAGAGCAGGAAGCCGCAACGGGACCCTCCATCCTAACAAGACTTGACTCGTTGACCTCTCAAGCAATCCAATTACCTGAACTGGGATTAACTCTAACCCCTACTACAGGGCATGAACTCTCCCATGAAATAAATAATCACAATGCTCCTACACTACAATCACAAGCACCTGGACCATCTCGAAAGAGAAGTAGATCACCATCATCGCCATTTTACCCAAATGTCACTACTTTCTCTGACGGTAAACCTGCATCCGAGACACTAGAACTCAACACAGAAGATGTGACGGCCAAACTAGAGGACATAGAGGTGGAAATTGACACTCTTCGAGCAGATACCGGAGACAAAGAGCTCCTAATATCCGAATTACAAGATTCTCTCGCTGCTGCAGAGAATGAGATCTCATTATTGTAGATAAGAGCAGATGATGCTGAGAATAGACGTGCTGAGGATCATGAACAAATTTAGATAATTCTAGCCCACATATGCCTATAAGTAAAACAGCCAGACTTGCTATAACATTGTATCCCAGTTTACGAAGAGACATCTAAGCAGAGAAATTGATGAAAACTTGTACCTTGCTTTCATAAAATAATAAATGAAGTAACAATTTTGTCCTAAAATGATTTCTGAGTACATTTACCCAGTATAAGAGAAACCATATATTTGATATTTTTTTATCATATGACAAACATCTTAATACGCCAATGAAATGATGCTATTAAAAATACTGCTCAGTGCAAAACAAGTATACCCATTGCCCAACAAATGAAGAATACAATCACGTGCTCAGGAAACGGAGATAGGGAAGCTATTTCCAATGGACGCTATGAAACGTAAAGGATCATTTCAAGAGGCCCACATATCATGTTTCAGATGAAAAACAGTAATCCTTACAAAAAAAATCATCAATTCTTTCCTTCACCATTCGACAACTTGTCAGTCAAAATCTCCTATCCTTCGCAACCAATAAACACTCTTCCACGGAAATAGAAATACAGAATACATCTAAAGGCTTACCAGGTAATAACCTCGAATCATACCAAGATGCGAGGTGGGGTACATAGTAATATATGGTTATAACGGGAAGGATGAAGCAACAAAATGCACAACGCGAAATCCTATTCAATCAGATCCATAATATTTCCGTTCATAATACAACAAAATACAAAATATAGGAAATACAACGAAGATGTAAAATGCTAAAACGACAGATACATCGCCGCGTGAGAAGAAACACATCGGGTAGACCAGCAAAACGAGCGATGTGATGATTATGATCATGACGGGAGTGAAAATCTCGATTGGAAATCCCATGAGGATTGGTAACCGACAGTTTCGAAGAAGAAGATGAGAAACTTAATATGGTGAAGTGGGCGATAATTTGAGATGAGGAGTGAGTAAAGTGAAATTTGAAAGATATAGGAAAAGGGGCGGCGTAGTGGGTAGGAGTTTGTGAGGAATATTGATTTAAAATATTCATGATGGACATAGTCATGACTAGCAAGAGCAATTACGATCAAACCCTAAACTTACAACAAAAGTAATTATTCAGAATAACTTATACGCTGAGATTATAATTTCACGAACACATAGATAATACACGTCAACATATGAGACGATATGCGCGTAGTAAGATAAACACACAAAGTGGACAAAAACTTTCAGAGGACCACGTGTATGGTAGAAAGTGGCGAAGAAATAATAAACCACAAATTGAAATATAACATAACATCATTCATCTGATGCATGGAAGGCGCAACGATTTGTATACACTACGGGTCTCAGTACCGATTATGCTTACAATCACAAACAGATAACTAAAGGAAAAAGGGGATGTCAATGTAAACCTAAGGTATACATAGCCTGATCAACTATGTATAAGTTAGGTCGACAAGGATATGCTCAATAGTAGTCGATATGTATATGTGGGATAACAAATTAGAAAGTATGCTTATTTATTCATTCAACACATTCAAGATAATACCCAAAACAACTATGAAAAACTACGATACATTAAAGGTACATCATGAGAAATTAACCCTACATAAACAAAACAAAGTTAAAGATGAAACGTCTGATGATTTTCCTAGGGGATTCAGAATCAGATTAATTATAATGCCCAAGAACAAAACGGTAATACAACCCGCTCGCCTACCGACGAAAGCTACTTTTTCCAGAAAACTTCCACGCTAATCGCCACAATGACAAGTGGCACAATAAGCCCTAGTATTACAATGATGTACTGGTGATCCTCTTCATGTGGAACACTCGCCAAATAACAACCAACCACTACAACGAACACAACCGCAATCAAGGGAACGTGATACGACATTTTAATCTAAGGACGAATGAAAATTTAAGTAAGGAAACTTATTTTGTGTTTTGACAAATTTGAGAAATTGACAAAGTATATATATATATATATATAGAGTGAAGGTAACAGTTCGCCGCATTTCTAGCCGTTGGAGCCCCACTTGCCACTTTCGTCCTTTTCTTAACCCATGCTACGAATAAGACGCTTGAATTCAGGGCGAAAGTTTCCGACTTAAAAAGGGCTGCGACACCCCATAAAAATTTAAATGCTATTTCAAACCCTTAAGGTAAAATCAATTACCAAAAAATTTTCAAATTGCTATTTAATCTCATAAAATAAATACTTTGGGAAAAGTTTACAAATTAATAACACTATCCCTATACCACTTTATGATAATTCAGAGGGACAGTAATCATGTTCACTCAATTATTCAATTCAGAATTATCACGTAAACACTTTAAAATACTGTGTGGAGACAGTGGTCGTAATCACTCAATTGTTTCACTCAAGATGTATTGTGGCAAGGCAACAGTCACGAAGCAAGTATTTTTATTATTTTTACGAAATAGTGTGATACTACAGAGATCAAACGCATTCATTAGAAATTACTAGATTACTAACATAATAACCGTTGGTTTGCAAAGGTGGAAATACAAGTACATAGTTTAAGGCAACAATGTTTTATTCAAAGTAGTACAATAACACGGCTACAACAATCCTTAGACCATTAATCCGATGACTCATATTCTGAGTCGTATCTCACTACCCCAAATTCTAAAAAGAATGCATTATTTTCAGCTTGTTCTTGCCTAATTTTCTCCTCTTGCGCCTTCTTGTTCATGGCCTCTTCTTCCAACATTTCTTTTAGAGCTTCTTCATCCATACGGAGTTGATGTAACTCTTACTCGGTAAGAGAGCAATTATCTTGTGATGACGAACAACCTATACCTTTGCGTGTACGGATGGAGTATTTTTCCCAGAACCAATCTGACTTAGCACCCATTTGTCTCTCTAGTTGTACCGCCTTTCCATGCATAGAAAGATGCAGCTTGCGATCCTTTTCAGAACTTTCTTTTAAAAGAGTGCAAATCAAAGCACGGCTCTCTTGAGAAATGTTGTTGCATTTCTCATAAGCTTTTCTAAGATCGTCCCTGACGGCGCATGAATCTTCAAACTGAAAAGCCAAATTCAAAAGCACATCCTGACGACTCTTGTCTTCATTGATTAATCTTTGCACTAAGGCTTCGACTTCGGAATCGGTATGAGGGAGCGAACAGGCCATTGGGAGTATTTTGGTAGTAGGATTTAAGTTTGGGAGAAATGAAGTGGTATTTATAAGACCAAAGGGGAAAAGGGGAAATAATTCCAAATTTTGTTATTTACTTCAACGGATATATTCCCAACATTCTGTCGTATCGACTCATCCCAATGACGAGACATTTATTTAGGGATACGTGAGGACCAGTCCAAGAGCAAATACCCTTACTCGTTCGCAAATCCGCAATCTCCTACAACGTCTTGATTTCGGGACGAAATCGCATAACATGTGGCGAATGTAGCACCTCGGGAAAAATTTAAAACTCCTTACCATTTTACACAAGAGTATGTGCCACAAACCATTTCAAAAACTTCCGTTACTTCCCAATAAAAAGTTATCCTTCAAGCGATATGCAATATTTTACACTATTGAGAATTTTAATAGCGCGCATAAATTATCATTTTTGTTTACGAATCAAAAAGAGTATTTCAGAAAACGCGAAGCGATAAAAATAATATTTTTCGCGCCCTGTGAAACAAAGTCGCACAGCTATATTATTTTGTGAACCCGTCCATACTTCGATAAATAAGACCATGAATGGACCAATATTTAAATCTTACTAAATAAACAATGTACCTTGACGTTTCATTATCTTAAAAACTCTAATATACGAATGTATATCTACGACAACCATGGAATAATTCTAAATAGGCAAACCAACGCCATCATTACTATCTCACACATAATGCCCTACACCTTACCCTTCACATGCTACGTCTTGTTTCAAATCTCAATTCATCAATAGTACCTATTCTTTAATAGTATTAATAAAAATCAATTATAACAAATAGTATTACATTCATCAATAGTGTGTGTAAATAATGACATTCACATGTATATGAAAAACATCAGGAAGCTAGTAATAAAGTAAGTATAAATAGGGGCATGCATGCACACCCTTTTAACTTTGAAAATAATAAGTAAAACAATAACGTTTGAATTGGAGTTTCGAGCTAAGGGGGCGTCGAGTTTTAAAGAGTAGGGACAAGAAAGGTTCGAGTTTCCTTGACACCATCACCTCTCTTCATCGACTAGCAAAATTTGGACCTCGGTGAGTCACACTTGTAACCTTACGTCTCTCATATCATGTCACATACCTAGTGGTATAGCGTGCGACAAAACAAAACACGTCTAGCCTTTGGCAAGCTAGACAGGAGCCCCGACTCGGCATGGCAAAAGCACAACGTGCATGGTACCACCCATGCATGGCCCTCGTGTAAGTACGCATGCCGAATTCTTTGTGTACCACGAATGAAATAACAACGCATAGGAAGGCTAGTGTGCAACATATCATGCGTAAAAACTAATAACAGACCAAGGAAATTTACAATCACCTAGAACCTGAATGAAATCGTGAAACCTTGGCTCACTAGGGACTAATAAACACTAGGATTATACATGATTTTTTTATAAATGTTCTTATATGATAACCTCGATATGTAACATGGGCGTAACCAAGTAACAAGGGATGAGCCACAGCGAGCCATTGGCTCACTGTTGGAATGTCATAACCCTAAAAGGACCCAAGCAAGGTGTGCTTGTTGGTTCATACCAAGACGCTGTAATACTATTCAGCTAATTGTCGTACGAGACGCACCCCACTGCATACCAATAAGCCGTATCAGGCTGCTGCCTTGTCTGCTGCTGTTGAACTTAGAATACTTGGATCTTGCTAGAAATCAAAACTTATGGAAGTGTTTGTGTGTGTAGGTTGTGCCGTGAGCTAGGGTGCAAGGGGAGGGAGAAAAGATTTTTGGTTGGTGACTAGAAATGAAAATGAAACCCTAAGTGTGAGATAGGTGGTATATTTATAGGAGTGAGCTAGGGTTTTAAGGTTCATGGATACCCACAAGTGACCAACACACACCAAAGGTGTGTGTGTCTATGGTTCGGCCAAACATGGCTCACAAGGACCATGATGGTTCAATTTTTCTAGCCAAGGTTCAAGTGGTATAATTATGGTTCAAAATTTGTTAGTCAAAGATGTAGGAGTGTGTAAGTAACATGTGATGTGTAAGAGTCTTGAATGCATGCATGTTGCTAGGATACAAAAATGTCTTTTTCTTACACTAGTATGGCAATATTTTCAAATTTTGAGTTAGTGGTTTAAGGATGATTTAATTTCAAGTACTAAGAGTATTTTGGCTTGGCTTTAGACATCTTTATATGTATGGGAATGAGGGTGAACGAAATTTTTAGTAGTATGACACTAGAAATACGATAACTTGAGTTTACACGAAAAGATTTTGAGTTTCCGGGGTTCCGTTTGATCAAAAACGCGAAAAACGCAATTTAAAAGATAAAACCTTAAAATTAAAATCGGAAGTAATTAAAAATCACGAAACACACAGGAAAGCTAATATAACTCATATAATGCCTAAAATAATTTATAACCGATGCCGGAACGCGTCCGGTGACGTTTCTCAGTTTTTACGCATATTAGTTCCTCGGTAAATTGCCAGATTTAAACGTAACGAATAAAATTTAAAGTAGATGGCCGGAGTGGGTCAGAATACTAACCGGGAATTTACGGGGTGTGACACTTCGTAATTAACATCACGGAAAGTATATACTAGCACCTCACATAAGCGTTTGGGATTCTCTCTTTCACTCGGGCGTATAATAAATTATAACATAAGGGGGAAACGGAATATCAACACTCATTACCTATCATAGCATATAAATTATCATAGGCTTGGTAAAGGATCAAACCTCCATCGCTAGGCGTAAGCATTATTCATTACTATAAGAGGTCTTTTAAAAGGTTGTGGGGTGTAGGTGTAAGATAACATATAATGGAAACAGAAATGGATGAGATACATTTGGGTGGCTTTGGGTGAATTTGGAGTGGAAGGGTTAACTAATTATTTACACGAATACACTTTGGTTTGGTTGCTAAGCCAAGACTCGGATGAAGATATACAAACTCTACACAACTCTACATCAATCTCTTTCTTTTTCTTTTCTATTTTTTTTAATAACATAATACATCATAACTTGGGGTTTATAACACGTACCCCTAAACTTGAGCTTTTACATGCTCGATATTTACAATCTAACTAATGACCCGATTTGAGATGGATCAAAATAACATGGAGATCATCTAACAAACGTATGGGGGTATTGGCAACTTTTCTTCTTCATTCTTTCGCGAAATAAATACTACCATGAATCCTAATCGTCCCAAAATAGTATTTACAAGGATAAGAACTTAGCAACCGTGTACTCAATAATTAACTTAGGTTAAACAATAATGTACTAGAAATAAGTACATACAAATTAGGCTAAGGCGATTTGGGTGTAACGATTGGTAAGGGTGACAATGCTCTTCATTAATAGTCCGGCTTAACCAGAAAATTACAAGAACCGTGAAAAAGGATAGGCTCGGAGGGTTGTATCAGGGGTATCCTGCACTAAAGGTGAGTGCATGGCTAGGGTGTGGGATAGTTATATGATCAGTGCGACCATCATAACAATTATAGGTTTAAAACATGGGTTAATTCTAATGCCTCTTATCAAGCAAATCCTAATACTTACTATGCGGTCTCGGAATGCATCACAAAAACAAGTTATAGAATTTAGTATACTACCAGTACACTCATATAATTTAATACCGATCTCAATGCTCCAGAAAAGGCGACGAAGACCACACGTACACATCCGCAATGACGAAATAGACACATGTGACTGCTCACTCCTTAACTCGAGAAAGCTAAAGGTATAAACTATCTTGGGCATCAATAATAGATACCCGAATTTCTAAAGATCTAAAGACGAACCTCACATTTTTTAGGTGGAATTCTGAGGGTTATTGTGCCAGTCATATAAATTCCTATCCATGAGACGCTATTAATACTCGGTTTTCGTCGGTATGTGTCATAAAAAAATTTTAATTTAGGTAAAAATTACCTCTTATGCTATGTTTCGATATATTACCCATCATTTTAAGGACAAAGCAAATGACAAATGAAAGAATAGTTTCTAAGGCTTATTTCCTCCCTATACTTAAGTTGAACATTGTTCCCAATGTTCTATAAAGGTACCCGTAAAACGAATTAAAGGGAAAAGAAAACAAGGAAAAGAAACTAGTACTCCCCTGGTTTGCTCAATAATGGAGAAGAAACATGCGATAACTAGTTAAATCATCATCCAAGAATTATCCAATGAAACTTCCTAAGAACTTCCAAGCTTTTTCTCATCAAATATAACTTGTAATCAAACACAAAGACAACTATACCAAGCATTAAATGTGCGATATTAAAATATACAATATGAATTTAGGGTTTGACTCGATAAAGCAGTAAAGATAGGATGAGAGAATTGTCAAACTCATTGGGTTTTTGCTGGTTTATAACAAAAGAATACATATTTTAAATGTTATGCAAGTTTTATTTTCAAAAATAATTAAAACTTTAAGTTTTCTGGACTCAGGCGTTTGACGCCATCAGGGTTTTGTGACCCTGTCACAGGTGTCGTGGTGAAGGCGTCGCGTGTAAATCGTGACGCCGTCTCCACGTTCTATGAAAACGAAATTTTTGTTTTTGATGAAAAATTTCTTGCACTTGATTCCATAAGTTAGTTCTTGTACAAATAGCTGCATAAAACCTGAGATTTGACAATTTTACTCATATGACTGACGCGAATTAATCTAAACAATTTATTTAACATGTTTGAACTTGGTTCAAAAACCAGATAGATTCCCCTACACTTATTGTTTGAAAAATACCTTTGATTGAAATTAAGACGAGGTTAAGAACAATACAAAGCATGATTACAAGATAGAGTTCGAACATGATAGAATAAAATGAAAAGAGTAAAACACAAGACACTCCTAGTGTGCGGGAAAAGTAAATATTAGGTTGCCTCCCAAGAAGCGCTTTTCTTTATTTTACGAGTCTTGTAGCTAGACTCGAAGTCACACGTCCTTATGTGACTTCTCCTTTGTGTCTCTTGGCCTCTCTTTCCAATTTCAATAGGTGTCGAATTTCTTTGCTTATACTTTTGTCTTCCCTGTATTCGGGTCCTAAGGTCAGACTATCCGAGTAATAGGTTTTCCCACGGTCATCGTTACTCTCAAGGACAGAGGGTGGTATAGAATCGGTATATATGTCCTTAAAGTCTATCATCTTATAAGGCATCATAAATGTAATTTTCTCGTCTTCTTTTTCGAGAGTAACCGTTCCCTTTTTCTGATCATAAACGAGACCAGTATTCCTTGCAAATGGTTTTCCAAAGACTACTTCTCCTAGGTGGTGATCTATAATACTAGTTGTGTCCTCTAAAATCATGAAATTTCATTCGTATGTGAAATTTCCTATGAAAATTTTTAAACCCTTAACTCTTCCTACAAAGTTGTTGTTCTTACTAGGGTTGGCTGGTTTTTGTCTCGGCTCTAGCCCTTTATTCATGATCTTATTGTAATTTTGATTAGACATAACATTAATTGGTGATTCTAAATCAATGTAGGCTTGTCTTTTAAGGAAGTGACCTATCTTGCAAGAGATCTTAATGTTGTTTAAATTTTCGGTTCTTATCTTTGCCTTTACCCAAGATGGTTTAGGGTATTTCAAAAGCCACTCGTGATATTCTAATTCTTCCAAGGTGGGGAAGGTATCAAAGTATTCAATTTCATTCGCCACATCAAATGAGTCAACGATCCTACTATCCTTGAGCCATGACTCAATTTCTTCCTTTTTCTTAGGGTCAAGAAACTTCTTATTAGAGGTAGAACAAGATGGATTCGCACTCTCCATGATGAAGAATGTAATAGTCAATGAAAATTACGAACAAACACATAAAGAAAAGATAGACTATAAGAAGGCTAATATGCGGAAATTAAATTCTCACTTGAAAGGATTTAAGCAAGTAGAACTAAGTTAAACTATGATCAATACCTAACTATTCCCCACGCAGCGACGCCAAAAACTTGATGCGGTCGTCGTAAGACTTCTACATGAAGTTTTACAACTCCCTGGGCAGAGTATCTAACCGTTGTAGTAGTAGTATAGGCAAGACTCGGGGGGGTTGTTATCGTTCTCCAGGGGAATAGGTTGGGAATGCTTGATCACGATCTAACAGAATCTTAAGGGTTGAGGGAAGATTCTTTTTGTGTTTTAATGTTTTATGAAAGCAGGTAAAATCATATATTGGAGAGGTGGTTAGTTTTAGCTATTAAACTAAATGTAAACTAAACTACTGGTGATAACAATATAATAAAAGTCTGTGTTTATTTAATCATGTATTACTTCCTAGATTGTTTCTCTTAGTGTTGTTGCTTTGTCACACTTGTGATGATCTATGTAATTATTTCCTAAGTCATGAATGAACTACACGAACCCGCCGTCTATTTAATATTTCATTAAGGCAATGCACAAGTAAGGTAGTATGAAGACTATTACAAGGCCTCTAAGAGTATATTAAATGCATTTGAAATATATTAAGAGTGGATCAACCATATAAAGGCAAGGTAGTATGAAGACTGTTACCCGATGGTATCCTTTCTACACAATCATGTTTTCCTAGACATATCAACAACGATACAGACAAAAGATGGTTTTCTAAGACCTAACATGCATATTCATCACAAGAAGCAACACCACTAAGATCTACATCCTAGGTTTCATACAATCATAAATAAACACAATATAAGGTTTAGCCAAACATGTTATAGATAAAGTAAGAACAGATAAGAATCACACAACAAGACATATTGAATGATTAAATACGTCTTACTTGATTAGAACATAAATTGAAGGAAGTACGATAGGGTTTTGAGGCCCTAAAATCTTCCCTAACAGCTGCTAAACGAACTAGGATTCATACCCTCTTTTTATTCTAAAGTTACACACTTAAAACCCTAATTTTGGGTTTGTATATATAGGAAAATCGCTGCAACGGCGTCACGTTTTAATCGTGACGCCGTCGTGACAAGAATATTCTAGATAATGAGCTGGGTCGTACAATCTGACACCGTCTTGAGATCTTGTGACACCGTCTTGGATATCGTTGTGACGGCGTCACGTGTAATCTGTGACGCCGTCTTTAGCTTCTGAGGAGAAATTCTTGAGTAATGTTGGTGTAGGTCCGTAGTCTTGTCCGTTTCTTCTCCAAATAAGCCCAAGTCACGTGTATTTCTTCCAAATGCAAAATACCTGAAAAGGAACGATTAAGTACCTATTTTGGAAATAAACACACGATTTAAGGGGTTAAACGACCCTGAAAAAGTGTATAAAATGACACCTCATCAGGGAGCAAAAGCTAGAACTGGTATTTTATTATCCAAAGTCTGATGTACAGGAGTTCTATATCATACCTCTCTATATATAAGTGAACCGACATAAAAGTTTCCTACATCTTAAGATACATAAGCAAAATGACCAAAATACCCTTATTACCAAAATACCATTAGGACTACAAGTCAAACATATAACAATCTCCACCTTGAATTTAGTTCCTAAGTGACCCCATACTTCTAATTATCAACATTGAGCAAATCTAAACAGTGACGAAACTTGCTCAAAGGAACCGGTTTAGTAAATACATCAGCATGGTTGTCTTGAGTGCCGATCTTCTTCACTTTAATTCTTCTTTCAGTACGAATAAAGTGATAACAAACATCTATGTGTTTAGTCCGGTCATGGTATACTTGGTCTTTAGCCAAACAAATAGCACTAATGCTATCACAAAACACGGTCGCTTGATCTTGAGAGAAACCAAGATCTTCAATCAAACCTTTCAACCAAATTCCTTTCTTCGCTACTTTTGTTAAAGCCATGTATTCGGCTTTCGTAGTAGATAAAACAACCGATGGTTGTAAGGTAGCTTTCCAACTTAAAACTAAATTCCTAATAGTGAAAACATAACCTGTTAAGGACCTTCTAGCATCAAGGTCCGCAACATAATTCGAATATGAGTATCCGACAACCAAATATTTACGTTCACCACCATAAATGAGGCCAACATCTGATGTCCCTTTCAAATAATGAAAAATGCGTTTCACCGCATTCCAATGCTCTTTTCTAGGATGAGCCATATATCGTGACACAACACTCATCACGTGAGCTATATATGGCCTAGTGCAAACCATAACATACATCAAAGTTCCAACAACACTAGTGGGGTATTCGGGACATATACTCTATCTCTGCTTTAGTTTGAGGTGCACAAGTAGTAGACAAACAAAAATTGGCCGAGGAAGGAGTATTTACCGTTTTTGCTGACCTCATGCCAAAATGAGAAATAATCTTCTCGATATAAATTTTCTGTGATAAGAAAAGATTACCATGTTTTCGATCTCGAATTATTTCTATACCCAAAATCTTTCGAGCTGCTCCAAAATCTTTCATATCAAATTATGTGTTGAGAAGAATCTTCAACTTCTTAACCTCCTCCATATCTTTAACCGCTACGAGCATATCATCAACGTACAAGAGTAAGTAGATAAGTGATCTAGACGTTGCCTTTTTATGATAGACACAACAATCATAAGAACTTCTACTAAAACCATACTTTACCATAAAGCTGTCAAATCTCTTGTACCACTGTCTCGGCGACTGTTTCAAACCATAGAGAGATTTTCAGAGCTTACAAACATACTCTTCTTTACCTTGAACAATGAAGCCTTCGGGTTGGCTCATATAAATTTCTTCCTCAAGGTCACTGCGAAGAAATGCAGTCTTTACATCTAATTGCTCCAACTTCTTTGTCATTGGGAAAGACACTATTACATTAGAAGATGTTCGATCCAGTTTGCATTCCCGAGAGCTTCGTTATCAAGCAAACATCTATAACGCCGATGTGAGTTATTTTATGTTATTTCATCGTTTGAGCACACGATGTGAGGCCTTATAAGGCTGGTTATAACGCCGATGTATAACACGAGATGACACTGGGCCTCACTTCATACGGCTTTGACCCATACTCACTGGCCAACGCCATACGTGCTTTTTTTAAGTTGCAATGGATAAAAGGTTTAAAAAAAGAGACATTTTTTTACCTTTTAAAATTCTATATACACCTCTTAAATCTTCTAAATTTTTACACACACTTCAACCTACACATCTTAACAGTACTTCTCTTTATTACCTTCAAAAAAACCTTATGAATCCCAATCATTACGATGTTTACTTTCAAGACGATGCGAATAAGTATGTGTGGATTCCAAGCTTGTGAGCAATTTCAAGCTTTCGATAATCAAGAAGTCGAGAGTTCGGGTCCTCACACAAGGACTAACATATCACATAAATGAGAGGTTGCAAAACGACTATTAGAAGATTATTTTGGCGACGAAAACAATCCACCTAAATACATAAAGAGAAATTTTAGGCGAGTGTATCTTATGAGTTCAAAACTTTTTAAGCAAATAGTCAATGATATTACAAGTTACAATGTTGAACCTCTTACCGAATACTTCCATTTTTTTAAACAACGACCAGATGCTCTGGGTCGTTTAAGTATTAGTCCTCTCATGAATTGCATATCGACAATACGCCAATTGGCATACAACATCGCCCGGTGCATTTGATGAGTATTAGCAACTTGGTGAAGGTTGTGCAAATGATTGTTTACAAAACTTCACTAAACGTATATATACTTTATACTTAGAGGAGTTTTTTAGAACACCCGATTTTAATGACATCCAACTTACATATGCATTGCACGAAGAAAAACACGGACTTCCGAAATGCTCTAGAGCATTTATTATACATTGAGAATGGACAAAATGTCTAAAGACATCACACGTGCATTTCAATAGGCGTGATCATAAATACCCGACTCTAATGATTGAAGTCTTTGCATCATATGATTTGTAAATTTGGCATGCAGATTTTGGTGTTGCGGGGGTAAATAACGACCTCAATGTTCTACATAGTTTAAACTTATTTGATGACCTTATTGACGATATTGCTCTGGAAGCTCCATTTGTAGTAAATAGAAAATCATGCGAAAAATGTTACTATATAACGAATGAAATTTATCCTCAATGGTCTACGTTTGTCAAGACGTTTTCCATTGCAAGGGATGAAAAAATATTACTATTTAGCGGATGAAATTTATAGGGTTGGCTGGCCCCATATAACTCAACCCTATGACACCAGCCCCACACCTTACCTTAGAGGGTCTCACCCTAAGATCACCAACCAACGTTATAAGGCATTTTTTTGTTTGTTTAATTGAGTTAAGTGTGAGTGAGAAGATGTTTTATACTCCCTCAGTCCCGTTTCATAATTATAGTCCACGTTTTCTTTTTGGGTTGTCCTAAATTAATTGTTCACTTTCAAAAATAGATAAAGAATTTAAATTAAGTTTACCAAATCACACTCACTTGATGTTATTATTACAAACTTTAAAGAAGTTATAAATTAATTAGTTAAGGAAAAACCGTGATTATGCAAAAAGTAAGGGATATAAAGCTATAATAATGATGGTTTTTTTAAAGTGTGTGTTTTTTTCGATAAAAAATAATTATAGAACTTAAAAAGTAACTTGAGTGATAAAAGAATGACGTTGTTAGGTCGAGTTTACATGAAAAAAATAAGTAGACACCTTGTGCCCTTATACAATTGGTGTTTGATTTGTGAGGGAGTGAGCAGTGATACAATTTTGGTCAGCACTACACCATGGACCGACGGCAATGGACCACTATGCTGATGGCCTAAAATGAGATCATCAATATTGTTACTCACCAATCTTGACTTAAAACAATGATAAATAGTGGAGTATTAAGAATGATTGATTTGTTACTATTACTTATTACTACATCTCGAGGAGGGATATACACATACAACTAGTTTGTTTGTAGGGTTATTAATGTAAATTCCTAAAGCTCAACTTGCATAGCAAAAAAGAGAAAAGAAAACAAAAAGTGGGTTGCTTGGGTTGCGTGGAAAGACGGAGATGATGAAGAAGAAACAATCCCAACAACAACAACATAACTAACTAACTAAACCCATCTTCCAAATTCCTGATATTATTTTTCATTTTCATGAATCCCCCTTTTTTACACAGGTTTATTTCAAGAAAACACATGGATATTGTAGCACTTGAAGCCTCTTCATCACTTTGGAACATTTCAACATTATAGCACAACGACCCAAAAACCCTGTCTTTTCAGATTACCAACAAACAAAATCTTGTTACATTGTACCACTGGGGGGACCACAAGATTTACAACTCACAGCAACAAGATTATTCTTCATTCAAGAAAGACTAGATTAGCAACATCTGTTTCTGTTAAAACCAGCAGCAGCAGCAGTCAAAACCATCCAACACAGAATAATGTTGTTGTGGGTGGTTTTGTTGAGGTTTTGGTAAAGAAAGGTTTGGTCTTGGCTGCTGTTTGTTGTGGTGTTTTTTTAGTGTTGGGATGTAATAATAAGTCTGCCGTTGCAGTTGCGGCTGAAGAGATATTGAATGGTCGGAGGGAGGAAACATGTGACTGCCGGGTATTTAAGCAGATAAGGTTTCGTATGTTAATTCTTTACCAAAGATTCATTCTGTAATGCATATCTATAAGTTTTACGAAAGCACAAGGTTTTCGATTTCATGCGGCGGCTACTTTTACTTGAGGCCATCAACACCTGCTTTTATCTCTATCCTTGCAGATTTTTGGGCTTTCCGCGTTTTTCTCTATGGCTGAGACTTCCATTACTACTCTTTGGCCTTGGAAGGTATTCTTGATTCAATTCGTGCTATTTTTTATGTATTTTTTACTAGGCTAATTATCTCTAAGAAGATGTGCAACTAGCCCATAGAATAGACTGCATCCCAAGATTGTCAACATACTAACCACTGAATTCCACGAGGGTGTTTGGGACTGTTTTAGAGGGAGATTATCTATTTTCTTAAAGAAAAACAAAGCAGTTTTGCAAACGCGTAATTTGTTTTAAAAACGGAGTCCAAAACACACTTCAACATTTGTAACAACAAGTCCATTCATTTGTGTTTTCTAGACAATATGTATCAAGGAGGGTATGTGCATAAGGATGAGTTGAAACATTCACATAATTCGTGCAATCTTAGCTATTATAGGATATGTGCTCTAATACCTTGCTAGAAGTTTGTGGCTGGCTCGAAATTTCAATAAAGATTGTCTATAAGGCTGAAGTTTGAGATAGAACCAAAAATTTCTCTCAGACCTATGCTCACTTGCTAATTGTTTCATTAGAATATTTGGGCCTTGTGTAAGTTTTGTTGGAGCAACTGGATGTCTAGAGGATCTCTGTAGCTTTGAGACTTTGGGTATGTGTACTATATAAGGCAGACGAATCGGCGGTGTTTGACCATAGACTATATGGTACGCGGTACTTCCAATGGTTGTATGTTAGTTTGCGTTAAGCCTATAGGTAAAGTCTTTTGTGCTACTCTGTAGGTTGACTTAGATTTCTTGTAATTTCTTAGGCTAGATGGAGTTGGAGGTTTTTCACCTCACCTTTCACCATTCACCATGGTGAACCTTACGCCGAACCCTCAAACTCGCGCGCGAGTGGGTAAGGTGAAGGTGAACCACTCACCTTTGGTGAGTGATAAAATGTGGGCCCCTTAATTTTTATTTCCGTTCCATTTAAAAAAAAAACTTATTTTTAAAACCCCTTTTTTAACCTAAAAATACCCACTACTTCACTCTTTTTTATACACAACTCTCATTTTTATATACACTTTCATAAACTTTTTAAAATGGCTTGTTCGGTTTCACATACCGACGATGAAATCCAAGCTTTGGTTCAAAAACTAATTGACGAAGATATGGTTCGTCAGAAAGCGATTTTGGATTTAGCCTTGCAATTTAACGAT
>BQNB010054241.1:23950-32229 GCA_026074375.1 Tanacetum coccineum | reverse complement strand
GAAGAATTTCAAAAATAAATGTTGTTCTTAGAGGTTGCACGTTAGGATTATTAGGTCATCCGTTTGACATAGATCTAATGCCGGTAGAACTTGGTAGTTTTGACGTCATCATCAGTATGGATTGGTTGGCGAAGTACCACGCGTTAATCGTTTGTGACGAGAAGGTCGTCCGTATTCCTTATGGAGATGAGGTATTGATAATCCGAGGTGATAATTGCGACGGCGGAAGTAAGCTGAACATCATATCGTGTACGAGGACCTAGAAGTATATTCAGAAGGGATGTCAAGTCTACCTAGCGCAAGTTACATCCAAGAAGGTTGAGGATAAGTCAAAGGAGAAGAGACTTGAGGATGTGCTGATCGTACGGGAATTTCTGAAAGTCTTTCTAGAAGATTTGCCTGGACTACCACCAGCTCAACAAGTTGAATTTCAAATCGACTTAGGCCCTGGTGCTGCACCTGTAGCACGAGCCCCGTATCGATTAGCACCAGCCGAAATGCAAGAGTTATCCACTCAATTGCAAGAACTTTCTGATAGAGGATTTATAAGACCTAGTTCCACACCCTAGGGAGCACCAGTTTTGTTTGTCAAGAAGAAAGATGGTTCTTTTCGGATGTGTATCGACTATCGTGAACTAAACAAACTTACTTTGAAGAATCGATACCCACTTCCGAGGATAGACGATCTGTTTGATCAACTCTAAGGGTCAAGAGTCTACTCAAAGATCGACCTGAGATCTGGTTATCACCAACCCAGAGTTCGTGAGGAAGACATTCCAAAGACAGCATTTAGGACTCGCTATGGACACTATGAGTTCCAAGTAATACCGTTTGGCTTGACTAACGCACCGGCAGTATTCATGGATTTGATGAATCGGGTGTGCAAACCGTATCTGGATAGATTCGTGATTGTATTCATCGACGATATTTTGATCTACTCCAAGAGCAGAAAGGAGCACGAATGACACCTTAAGTTAATTTTGAAGTTATTGAAGGAGGAAGAATTGCACGCCAAGTTTTCAAAGTGTGAGTTTTAGCTGTCGAAGGTATAATTTCTTGGTCACGTGATTGATAGTGGAGGCATTCACGTTGATCCCGCTAAGATCGAGTCAATCAAGGATTGGGCGTCACCCAAGACACCAACCGAGATCCGTTAATTTTTAGGTTTGGCTGGTTACTACCGATGATTTATCAAAGGTTTTTCAAAAATCGCTAGACCTATGACAAAACTGACTCAAAAAAGTATGAAATTTGATTGGGGAGAAAAGGGGCTGCATTTCAGTTGTTGAAGCAGAAATTGTGTAGTGCGCTGATATTGGCCTTACCGGAGGGAAGTGAGAACTTCGTGGTATATTGCGATGCCTCGCATAAAGGGTTGGGCGCAGTTTTGATGCAGAGGGAAAAGGTCATAGCTTATGCATCACGACAACTCAAGGTTCACGAGAAGAACTATACCACCCATGATTTGGAACTAGGACCAGTAGTGTTTGCCCTGAAGATGTGGAGACACTATCTGTACGGCACCAAGTGCGTTGCGTTCACTGATCACAAGAGTTTGCAACACATTCTCGATCAGAAGGAGCTGAACATGAGGCAACGACGTTGGTTAGAGCTGTTGAGCGACTACAACTGTGAGATTCGATATCACCCAGGGAAGGCGAACGTGGTGGCTGATGCCCTGAGCCAAAAGGAGAGAAACAAGCCGCTACGAGTTCGAGCCTTAGTTATGACTATAGGGTTAAACCTTCCTAAACAGATTTTGAGTGCCCAATCGGAAGCCAGGAAGGAGGAGAACTTCATCAACGAAGATTTGCATGGCATGATTAACAAGTTAGAACCTCGTGCTGACGGGACGTTGTGTTTGAATAACCAGAGTTGGATTCCGTGTTTCGAAGAGTTGAGGACCTTGATTATGCATGAGTCGCATAAGTCAAAGTATTCCATCCATCTTAGATCGGACAAGATGTATCAGGACCTTAGGAGGCTGTATTGGTGGCCCAACATGAAAGCAGAAATTGCCACTTATGTCAGCAAGTGTTTAACATGTGCCAAGGTTAAGATAGAATATCTGAAACCATCTGGTTTGTTGGTTCAACCAGAGATCCCACAATGAAAATGGGAGAATATAACGATGAACTTTGTGACTAAATTGCTAAAGACGACAACTGGTCAAGACACGATTTGGGTAATCGTTGATCGTCTCACTAAGTCTGTTCATTTCTTGCCTATGCGAGAAGATGACACGTTAGAGAAGTTGACGAGACAGTACTTGAAGGAAGTAGTCTTAAAGCATGGAGTGCGAGTGTCGATCATATCTGATCGTGATGGGAAATTTACGTCACATTTTTGGAAGTCCCTTAATAAAGCATTAGGTACTCGATTGGATATGAGTACAGCTTACCATCCAGAGACCGATGGCCAGAGTGAGAGAACCATTCAAACATTGGAGGACATGTTACGTGCCTGTGTACTCGACTTTGGAAAAGGTTGGGATAGACACTTACCGTTGGTAGAATTTTCATATAACAACAGTTACCATACCAGCATTAAGGCTGCTCCGTTTGAGGCGTTGTATGGGCGCAAGTGTCGATCACCTATCTGCTGGGCTGAAGTTGGGGATAGTCAGCTCACTGGCCCAGAAATCATTCACGAGACAACCGAGAAGATCGTTCAAATCAAGAGCCGTATCCAAGCCGCCCGTGATCGTCAAAAGAGTTATGCCGACGTAAGACGAAAACCTCTTGAGTTTCAAGTAGGAGATAAGGTCATGTTGAAAGTATCTCCTTGGAAAGGAGTGATACGTTTTGGCAAACGGGGAAAGTTGAACCCTCGTTATATTGGACCTTTTAAGATCATTGCTAAAGTAGGAACCGTTGCCTAGTCGTAGAAGTACCACTACTCATTCTGATTATTCTCTTCTTGAATATGATTCGTTTATCTTTGATCTTTCGATTGATCCGTTTCCTTCTGCCGATAGGAGTGATTTATATCATGAGGAGTTCGCCGATAGACTTGCTCACATCATATCTCCACCAGAGTATGACCATTTTTACTTTGATCTTGAGATCATTCCATGAGATTGTACTAGAGTTTTAGAGGGAAATATATTTGATTTATCAACTAAGGGTTTAACAATTAATGAGCTTAATGATTCTTCTCTTCTATTATCCGATTATGACTCCTCTCTTTCTAAGGAATTTTCCGAGATTGACCTTCTAGTCTCATTTCCCTCTGGAAATGAAGACATGATTTTCGATCCCGGAATATTTATTATCAAAAGAGTCCAATCTAAGAGATTTCAATTTTTTCCACTAGACGATTTTCCTACTTTCTCATTCGTCAGTGATTCTCTTCTCTTGATTAATCCTTCTAAGATCGACACTTTTCTTTCATTTCCTGCCGGAAATGAGGACAAAGTTTTCGATCCTGGGATTTTCTTTATCAATGGAGTTTTCTCTTTCACGAGAAAATCTCCACATCTTCTGATTAATAATTTCTTGATCGATAAATGTCATATTTTAAGTGAAATTTCATTGATGACCGAATCTTCGGTCAGTTTTCACCCCAAGGACAAAGAAATTCGGGGAGAGTCAAGCTAGAGACTCGCACAAAAACAAGCGCTTCTCGGGAGGCAACCCGTGTCTGTTCTTCTTTCTATTTTCTTAATAAATGAGTATGTGATTTTATAGCCCAAGTGTGGGGGTGTGCTTCTTTCTTTGGTGTGTGGTACCGTTTTTGCAGGATTCCTTAAGATCGTGAAGACCCGTGCTTGTTTTCAATCCTCCAATCATCCGGTCTTCGATCTTCTGCTTATTTTGGAATCCTCAATCCTGATCTTATATATATTTGTTTCCCCTTTCACACTTGGAATTTTTTGCATTTGCCTTTTTCGTTCGTAAGTGTGGGGGTAAAACCCGATATTTTTGAACATTGCGGCCAATGTTCCATTCTAAGTGTGGGGGGATTTCTATCAAAATTTGATCATACCTGTTGCCTATATGTGTTCCCACGCAACCCCGTTTTGACCAAAATTTTAAAATTTTACTGTTTTATTAGCTAAAAAAATGAATGAAATAAAAATAATAATGAAAATATAAAAATATAGAAATAAGTAGGCCCGTAGAACTAGGTAGCTTTTGACTTGACCGAGTTATAAACTCTAGCTTTTCCCTTAGCTTTTGAGACTAAGCGTTTGCTTAACTTTAAAATTTTGCAAAGAACGAAAAATGATAGAGTTGAATATAAGTTAGATGCTAAGCGTGGAGTAGTTGGATCTCTTTAGAGCTCATAGAGGTTAATTGTGGCTTTTTGCTCCCACCAGCTTAATAAACGTTATATAATTGTTAAATAAATAAAGTTACTTTGGTTTTTGCGATTCTTAGTTTAAATCCCTTCGTAGAGATTCCTTCTGGTGAAATTAAGGTACACATCGAGGTTTTGTCAGTGTTGTGGGGAAATAGGCTACCGATTCCTGACGGCTCGCTACCGTTGTCTAGGTAGTTAAAAGACCACAAGACTTGAAATTTGGCTATAATAAAAATAATTAATTATTATGACATAAACCGAAAGCCGGAAATAAGACCATACCTCTTAGCATAATACCCTAAATCCCCCCCCCCCCCCCCCCCCCCCCCCCCCCCCCCCCCCCCCAATTGTTTGTTTTTTTTTTTTCCCGGCTCACAACGATGTGGGTAGTCGTTTAAAGGGTGGATGTAATAATAATAAATAATAATAAATAATCAAACTGTGGGACTGATAAACGTTTACTACCTTTGCTGGCTCACCCCCGATTGTGGCCTCATGTGTCTTCAAAGAAGGCCCATAGTAAGAATAATAATCCGAGGATAGAGACTGATAAAAGTTTGCATGCATCTTGCCGGCTCACAAACCGGATATTTGCAGCCTTCAAAAAGGGTTTAGAGGAATTGCCGGGAGGTCGAAATATGACTCCTGGACCATGGTCGGTTTGCATACCGATGTGGCAGTAGTTTAAAGGACCGGGGGATAATAATGTTGCAATAATAATAAAAATAAAGCCTCCGTCTCTGGACTCGTAGTTGAGTTGTTGCGGATGAAATAAAAAGGATAACCCCTAAATCATGCGAAATTAGAACCTTAATGTGGACCTTATTCTCACCATATCGTTTCTTTAGGAAATGATTTCAAGCTAATTATGGTCTAAACCGGGTTTACTTTATAAAAATAAGGCCATAATTTATTTGTCGCCAATAGAAATAATAAAAATCTGTAGAGGATTTAAGAATAAGGGAGCGAAAAGTAGCTATGCGTACACAATTAGCATTTATGAGTAGTGTTAGCATCTATTCTTATATTTGGTTGTGATTTCGTTTTAAGCTTAGTTTAGGGATTGTGAAAAGTCGAGGATGACGAACTCCCGTTCTTTAAGCCTTTTTAATAAATTGTATCTTAGTTTTTATTCTATTAATTTATAAGTGGTTAAAACGGGGGCGCTTTGAATTATATGATTTTTGAACCTTCTTAATGGACCCTTTCTGTTCTTGTTTGATTGTGAGGGGTCAAAAGTTAAAGAGGGATAAAATTATTTATTTCCGGGCGTGTTTTAAATACATTGCGTGTGGGACCAGCAATGAATTCATCGTTCTTGATTTTTCCATAAAAAACCCCCGCCCCCAAAACCAAGATTTTTAAAAAACGAAATCATTGTTAAATACAAGTTAAGATGCTAACACTACTCATAAATGCTAATTGTGTACGCATAGCTACTTTCTGCTCCCTTATTCCTAAATCCTCTAAGGGTTTTATTTTTATTATTGGTGACAAATAAATTAAGTCCTTATTCATAAAAGTAAACCTGGTTTAGACCATAATTAGTTTGAAATCCTTTCCTAAAGAGACGATATGGTGAGAATAAGGTCCACATTAAGGTTCTAATTTCGCATGATTTAGGGGTTATCCTTTTTATTTCATCCGAAACAACTCAACTACGAGTCCAGAGACGGAGGCTTTATTTAGATAACCCCGGAGTCGAAATTTGGCTTTATTATTATTATTATTATTATTATTATTGCAACATTATTAACCCCCCCCCCAGGTCCTTTAAACAACTGCCACATCGGTATGCGAGCCGACCATGGTCTAGGAGTCTTATTTCGACCAGAGAAGTTCCTGAACTTTTTGAAGGGCTGCACTCGGAGGCGGACGGACCAGATGCAGCAAACTTTTATCAGTCTCGGATTTATTATTCTTACTATGGGCCTTCTTTTGGAAGACTGCACATCTGGCAGCAGAACCGACCTAGGACAGTAAACTTTGTATCAGCCCCAGTTCTTCTTTTTTATTATTCTCTACCCTTAAACGACTGTCACATCGGTATGCGAGCCGACCATGATCCAAAAGTCTTATTTCGGCTTCGGTTTATTACATACATTTTATTTTAGCCAAATTTCAAGTCCTGTGGTCTTTTAACTACCTAGACAACGGTAGCGAGCTGTCAAGAATCAGTAGCCTATTTCCCCACAACATTGACAAAACCTCGATGTGTACCTTAATTTTACCAGAAGGAATCTCTACGAAGAGTTATTATCTTGTGATTACCAAGGTAATAATAACCTTATAACCTAAGGCAGTAGATCTAGAGTTTTGGGACTCAACAATCAACCTCCTAAAGAAATGAGTGTTTGAGAATTGCTACTTCAGGAGAAACTTCATAAAGCTTTACAAGCCATTTGTGAAAAGTTAAAACAACAAGAGCAGGTAGCTAATGTTAGTGCTTATACTCTCGAGCCTTCACGACGTTTCAATTTTATTTACGATGATGACGAGGAGAGTACTCTTCCTTTGAATGAAATTACTTCTCAAATTCATCCGTCTATTGCAATCACACCCGTCTTACCGACTATGGAGCCCGAGGATTCTCTCATCATGGGGGGTGAGAATCTTAGCACTATTCCTGAAAAGGAATCAGACGAATTCATAAAGTCTAGTGTTGAGGATCTTGTCCCAATCCCAAGTGAGTCCAAGGATACGTCTGATAGTGACAAAGGGTGTGATTTGCATTTTTGTGATAATTCTGTTACTTTCTCTAATCCTCTCTTCGATGCTAATGATGATGAGTGTTTCAACCTAGGAGGCGATTTTGATGAGGTCGATGTTTTTCTAGAAATTGATGATTCTTTTCCTGAATATGAAACATTTTGCTTTAATATTGAAGAGAAGAGTGGTGGCAGTACTACTACTTATTTTGATTATTCTCTTCTGGATTATGATTCATTCTATTTTGATGACGATCATATTGAAGAGAAGAGTAGTGGCGGTACCATTACTCATTCTGATTTTTCTCTTCCGGAATATGATTAGTTTGTCTTTAATCTTTCGATTAATCCATTTCCTCCTGCCGATAGGAGTGTTTCTCATCATAAGGAGTTCGCCGATGAACTTACTCACATCATATCTCCACCTGAGTATAACCGTTTTTACTTTGATCTTGAGATAGTTCCAGGAGAGTTTACTAGAGTTTTAGAGGAAAATATATTTAATTTATCAACAAAGGGTTTAACAATTAATGAGCTTAATGATTCTTCTCTTTTATTATCCGATTATGACTCCTCTCTTTCTAAGGAATTTTCTGAGATTGACCTTCTAGTCTCATTTCCCTCTGGAAATGAAGACATGATTTTCGATCCTGGAATATTCATTATCAAAAGAGTCCAATCTAAGAGATTTCAATTTTTTCCACTGGACGATTTTCCTACTTTCTCATTCGTCAGTGATTCTCTTATCTTGATTGATCCTTATGAGATCGAAACTTTTCTATCATTTCCCTCCGGAAATGAAGACAAGGTTTTCGATCCTGGAATTCTCATTATAGATGGAGTTTTCTCTTTCACGAGAAAATCTTCACATCTTCTGATTAATAATTTCTTGATCGATAAATGTCATATTTTAAGTGAAATTTCATTGATGACCGAATCTTCGATCAGTTTTCACCCCAAGGACAAAGAAATTCGGGGAGAGTCAAGCTAGAGACTCGCACAAAAACAAGCGCTTCTCGGGAGGCAACCCATGTCTTTTCTTATTTCTATATTCTTAATAAATGAGTATGTGGTTTTATAGCCCGTGCTTGTTTTCAATCCTCTAATCATCCGGTCTTTGATCTTCTGCTTATTTTGGAATCCTCAATCATGATCTTATATATGTATTTGTTTCCCCTTTCACACTTGAAATTTTTTGCATTTTCCTTTATCGTTCGTAAGTGTGGGGGTAAGTGGGGTAAAACCCGATAAATTTGAACAATGCGG
>BQNB010054241.1:3950-18950 GCA_026074375.1 Tanacetum coccineum | reverse complement strand
TGGAGTAAAGGATTTATGGTATTATGGATTTGGACTTTCTATTTTAAAAGGCTAAGGTTTTGTAATATAAATCTTAATGGGCTGACCCGACCCATTAAATAGGTATGGGTTAGCCCATTTAAAGATGTATACGCCTTTAGCTTTGATTTCTCACGCTCTTTCCATTCCCGTGCTCGGTTTTGTCCATTTTGATTTGTTTTTTGTCCTTTTATTGAATATCCGTTACCTGCAAGACACAATTCATAATACAAACAAATACACTGCATTTTTATGTCATTATTGATCATTATTGGTCTTTTTAGCATTATATTAAGAAATAAAAGATATGTGTTTAAGCACATATCATGAATCACCAAAATTCTCAAAGATTGACCCACCCTCATCCAAAAGGAATTTTTGTTCCAAAAGCAGTCTTAATGAAATCTGGCCATAAAACACTTAATACTGCTAGGCAAAACTCTTCAAAAGCAGCTGTATCAGTTAATACTGCCAGACCAATTAATACTGCCTACCTAAGACCAACAGTAAATAGTGCATGGACAGTATCAAATGTTTTTAATAGAGCACATTCACATGTTAGAAGGCCCTTTAACAAGCTTACAACAAATAAGAACTGTAATTTAAATGAAAAAGTGAATACTATTAGAAGAAATGTTACTATTGTTGATTCAAAAGCAGTAGTAAGTGATAATAAGGGAAATGAGGATAATGCTATTAAGGCCTCAGCATGTTGGATTTAGAGACCAATGCAAAAAATTTTAGACCATGTCTTCAGACACAATGGTGCATCAATGAACTTTAAAAGTTTTAACTATGTTGATGCACAAGGCAGATCCAAGTCTGTAATGGCTTGGGTCCCCAAGAGAGCCTGATTCTCTTACTTTTTGTGCAGGGTAATCCACAACTAGAATTGCAGGAAAAAGGAGTAATTGACAGTGGATGCTCTAGGCACATGACTAGAAACAAGTTCTACCTCTCAGATTATGAAAAAATTAATGGTGGATTTGTTGCCTTTGGAGTAGATCCCAAAGGAGGTAAAATCACTGGTAAAATGTAAAATCAGTACAGGTAAATTAGATTTTAAAGATGTGTACTTTGTTAGGGAGCTTAAGTTTAACCTTTTTAGTGTCTCACAAATGTGTGACAAGAAAAACAGTGTTTTTTACAGACACTGAATTTATTGTTTTGTCTCCTGACTTTAAGCTACTTGATGAAAATCATGTCTTGCTTAGAGTCCCTAGAAAAGATAACATGTACAGTGTTGATTTAAAAAATATTGTCCCTTCAGGAGGTCAAACTTGTCTCTTTGCAAAGGCCACATTAGATGAATCTAATCTTTGGCATAGAAGGCTTGGGCATATAAATTTCAAAACCATAAATAAACTGGTTAAGGGACACCTTGTAAGAGGTTTACCTTTAATACTTTTTGAAATTAATCAAACCTGTGTTGCTTGTCAGAAGGGAAAGCAACACTGTTTGTAAGACCAAAATAGTCAGTTCAATCAACCAACCATTACAAAAGTTGCATATGGATTTGTTTGGCCCAACATTTGTAAAGAGTCTAATGAAAAAGATGTACTGCCTAGTTGTTACAGATGACTTTAGTAGGTTTAGTTGGGTTTTCTTCTTAGCCACTAAGGATGAAACTAGTGAAATCCTTAAAACATTTATTACAGGCATAGAAAATCTAATAGACCTTAAGGTGAAAGTGATCAGATGTGTCAATAGGACTGAATTCAAGAATAAGGTCATGAATCAGTTATGTGAAATGAAGGGTATTAAGAGGGAATTTAATGTTTCTATGACTCCACAACAAAATAGAGTAGCGGAAAGGAAAAATAGGACACTAATAGAGGCTGCTAAGACTATGCTAGCTGATTCAAAATTGCCAACAACTTTCTGGGCTGAAGCAGTTAATACTGCTTGTTATGTCCAAATTAGGGTGTTAGTTATCAAGCCTCACAACAAGACCCCTTATGAACTTTTTTTAGGTAAAAAACCTGCCTTAAGCTTCATGAGACCATTTAAGTGTCCTGTTACAATCCTTAATACCGTAGATCACCTAGGCAAGTTTGATGGAAAGGCTGATGAAGGGTTCTTTGTAGGATACTCTACCAATAGCAAAGCATTCAGGGTATTCAACAGTAGAACTAGAATAGTAGTAGAGAACCTGCATGTCAAGTTTAGTAAAGAAACACCTAATATTATAGGAAATGGACCTAATTGGATTTTTGATATAGACGCTCTAACAAAATCTAAGAATTATAAGCCAGTTGTTGTAGGGAATCAATCTAATGGTATTGCAGATACAAAAGCATGTGAAAATCCAGGTAAAGCTAGAGTGGAGACAGTACCTGGCAAAGATTACATACTGCTACCATTTTTGACTCAAGATCCACCATTCTCTTCTAGTTCAAAGGATTCTCCTGATGCTGGATTCAAACCATCAGGGGAGGAGGAAAAGAAGGATGCTGAACATCTAGAGAATAAAGATAGTGAGGTGCCAAATACAGAGGAGCCAAGAGTTAATCAAGAGCAGGATGACAGTGTTAATAGTACTAACAATATTAATACTGTTAGTTCAACTACTGCTAGCATAAAAGATAATGCTATTGATGAGAATATAGTCTATGGATGTGCTGATGATCCAAATATGCCTAATTTGGAAGAGATTTTCTATTCAGAAGATGATGAAGGTGTTGGTGCAGAGGCTGACATAAATAATTTTAATACATTCATGCATGTCAGTCCTATTCCAACTACCAGAATTCACAAGGATCATCCATTTGAACAAATCATTAGAGATTTACATTCAGCACCTCAAACTCGAAGGATGACAAAGAGTGTGACTGAACATGGTATGTTTAGTTCAGTGCAATAAAGGATCAACCATAAAGATTTTCAAAATTGTCTGTTTGCTTGTTTTCTATCACAAGTAGAACCCAAGAAGGTAATTCAAGCTTTGACAAATCCAAGCTGGATAGAAGCAATGCAAGATGAGCTTCTATAGTTTAAACTACAGAAGGTTTCGACTTTAGTTGATTTACCATATGGCAAGAGGGCTATTGGAACAAAATGGGTCTACAAAAACAAGAAAGATGAAAGAGGTATTGTGATTAGAAACAAGGCAAGGCTGGTTACACAGGGTTACACTCAAGAAGAGGGAATAGATTATAATGAGGTTTTTGCTCCAATTGCTAGGATTAAAGCAATTAGGCTATTCTTAGCCTATGCCTCATTCAAAGACTTTGTTGTGTATTAGATGGATGTGAAGAGTGCATTTTTGTATGGCAAGATTGAAGAGGAAGTCTATGTCTGTCAACCTCCAGGGTTTGAAGATCCAGAGTTCCCTGACAGAGTTTATAAGGTAGAAAAGGCACTATATGGTCTACATCAAGCTCCTAGAGCTTGGTATGAGACTTTATCTACCTATTTATTAGACAATGGATTTCAGAGAGGTCAGATAGATAAGACTTTGTTCATTAAAAGAGTCAAAGGTGATATTCTACTAGTTCAAGTATATGTAGATGATATCATTTTTGGATCTACTAAGAAGAGTTTATGCACTGAGTTTGAGAAATTAATGCATAAGAAGTTCCAGATGAGCTCTATGGGTGAGCTTACTTTCTTCTTAGGACTACAAGTGACACAGAAAGATGATGGAATTTTCATCAGTCAAGACAAGTATGTGGATGAAATTTTGAAGAAGTTTGGCTTTTCAACTATGAAGACAGCAAGTACACCTATGGAGACCTCAAAGTCCTTGTTGAAGGATGAAAATGCTGAAGATGTTGATGTTTACTTATATAGATCAATGATTGGCTCATTAATGTATTTAACATCTTTAAGGCCTGATATAATGTTTGCTGTATATGCTTGTGCAAGATTTCAAGTCACACCTAAAGTTTCACATCTTTATGTTGTGAAAAGAGTCTTTAGATATTTGAAAGGTCAACCTAAATTGGGCCTTTAGTATCCTAAGGACTCACCATTTGATTTGGAAGCTTATACTGACAGTAACTATGTTGGTGCTAGTTTAGACAGGAAATCCACAACAGGAGGTTGTCAATTTCTTAGGAGAAGATTGAATTCATGGCAATGCAAGAAGCAAACTATAGTTGCCAACTCTACTACTGAAGCAGAGTATGTAGCTGCATCTAGTTGCTGTGGACAAGTGTTATGGATCCAAAATCAATTGCTTGATTATGGATACATCTTTATAAACACCAAGATTTTCATTGAGAAACTTGGATCCTAATTCTAAAAAGTTTTTAATGTATCCAATGTTTTTACAACTATTTTTGAACAATCAAATTGAAAATCTTACACCAACTTTTAATGATGAGTATGATACACCTTCTCATACTAAAAGGTTTTTGCAAACATGAGAAGGCAAGGAAAAGATTTTTCAGGGACCGTGACACCATTGTTTGCTACTATGTTGATACAACCTCAAGCAGATGTGGGTGAAGGTTCAGGATAACCTACTGAACCCCAACACATACCTACTACTGCTTTACCATCTAATATTGAACCAATCCCTATTATTGCATCATCATTACAACCCCAAAAGACTCACAAACGTAGGAAAACCAAAAGGCCCACTGAGATATCTCAGTCTAGTAGACCTACTACCCTTGTATCAGATGAGACTATCCATGAGGAGAGGGGAGACAGTCTGGAAAGGGCTGCCACTACTGCTGCTAGCTTAGATGCAGAGCAGGACAGTGATAACTAGTTCAGGTAGTGGTCCCAGGCGCCAAGATACCATATTAGGGGACAAACCTGCTTAAACTAGGTTTGAGAGGTTGTCTAAACAGTCTAATGATCCACCTCTCTCAGGAGTTAACACACCTGGAAGTGGGGATGACAGACCAAGAATTATGGAATTGATGGAAATTTATACAAAATTATCTGACATGGTTTTTTCTTTGGAGAATGTCAAGACTGCTCAGGATTTGGAGATTACTAGTCTAAAGAAGAGAGTCAAGAAATTAGAAAAGAAGAAAAAGGAAAGAACTCAACAACTCAAGAGGAGGTTATTCAAAGTCAGGATAGAATCTTTTGCTGATAAAAGTTTGGGTGATCAGGAGGATGCATCCAAACAGGGGATGAATATAGCTGAATCAGACCAAGATGAATAGATTTCATTTATTCAAGAGGATGCAAAGACTCAAGGGAGGTATGATCAGGATATTGATGTTACTACTGTCAGTGCACCAATTACTACTACTGGTGTATTTGTTAATACTGCTAAGCTAAGTACTCCTCCAACAACAACAACTGTTATTGAAGATGAAGATCTCACAATTGCTCAGACACTTATAAAGATGAGAAGTAAGAAATCAAAAGAAAAAGGAAAAGAAAGAGGATTAAAAGAAAATTCTAGTAAGCCTGCAACTAGACCAACAAGAGGAGTGACTATGCAAGAACCTAGTGAGTCTGGAATAAGAAAAGGAGTACCTCCTTCACAACATGATCTAAAAGACAAGGGAAAAGCCAAATATTAAACTAGAGAAGCCATTAAAGAAAAAGGATCAAATCAAGTTTGATGAAGAAGTGGTTAAAAGACTTGCAGAAGAATTCGAGGTTGAGTTAGAAGAAGAAGAAAGGGTTGCAATACAAAGAGAAGAAGAGGTTAACTTAATTTCATAAGATAATACTCAAGTTATGATAGAGGCAGATTATGAGTTAGCTCAAAGACTACAAGCAGAAGCATAGGGAGAATTGACCATTGAAAAGAGGTCAAGATTGTTTGTAGAATTAATGAACAAAAGGAAGCACTTTGCAAAGCTTAGAGTTGAAAAGATCAGAAGAAAACCACCAACTAAAGCACAAAAAAGGAATCAAATGTCTACCTATCTGAGAAATATGTCTGAATACAAACACACTCAGTTGAAGAACAAAAGTTTTGAAGAAATTCAGATGTTGTTTGACAAAGAAATAAAGAGGGTGAATTCATTTGTTCCTATGGATTCAGAGGTGGTGGAAGGCAGTGGAAAGAAAACTGAAAGCAGGAGAAAGGAAACAGTTAGTAAGAAAAGAGCATGTGAAGAACATGATAAATAAAGTGTCAAGAGGCAAAAACTAGAGGATGATGTAGAAAAGGCAGAACTTTAACTTTGTTTAGAGATAGTTCCAAGAGATGATGAAGCTATTAATGTTGAATCCTTATCTACAAAATATCTAATAGTTGACTGGAAGACACACATTCTAACACACATTCTAACAGAAGACAAGATGTATTATGAGATCATCAGGGCTGATGGAAGTACCAAATTTTACAAGATATTCACTGCAATGCTTGATGATTTTTGAAGGAACAAGATGTTGTGTTAGATATTATACGGCTGGTAAAGGAAAGATTTGAGATAACAAGTCCAGAAGGATATGACAGATTACTTTGGGGAGATCTTATAACTTTATTTGAGCCAGGTGAGGAAGATGAAATCTAGAAAGCTCAACAAGACTACACATTGATAAGCTGGAGGTTATATGATTCATGTGGAGTTCATGTATTATTGATGGATACTGGAATTACTATTCACATGATGGTTGAAAAGAAATATTCTCTTACACCAGAAATGCTTTCAAGAATGTTGAGTAGGAAGCTAGAAGTTGATTGTGAGTGTAAAATGGCATATGAACTTCTCAAATTTACAAGATCACAGCTTAAGAAGTAGAAGAATGTTTAAATACATCCTCTTGAGAATTAAGAAGATTTTATTGAAGAAACTTGATGATTAATATGATGAATATCAAGTTTAGGGGAGGATTATTGGGAATAAAAGGCTTCTTAACTGTTACTACTGCTGGTTCAAGTTACTGCTGCTAGTTATGAAGATTACTACTGCTGGCTATAGTTTCTACTACTGTTAAAGACTGAAGGAAACACTCTAAGGCATTACTACTGCTAGTTGTAAAGTTGCTACTGCTAGTATTAGTTACTACTGCTAGAAGAGTTTATGCTATTAGTTATAAGTTAGTACTGTTAGTTATATGTTAGTACTGCCTATGTGATAAGAATGAGATATTTTAGGAAAAGATATGTATGTATAGAAAATGCGTTGTAAGCCCATTAGGGTTCCTTGGTGTATAAAAGGAGACCCTAGGGCATGTAGGTTAGGATCTTAATATCTTATTCTTCACATATCATCTAGAAATCATTTTGTTATAGCTTCAAGGCTTTGTATAACCCTAACACTATAAAGAGTGTTCGTATTAATATATTGAGGCTGAAAGTTTGGTATTATACAATCTTGTTTGTTACTGTTTTATTGCTTATTCTTCTTAATATCATAGACTAGATTCTGCATAGTCTTTGATATATTCAATTAAAGTTTCTATCATAGTTGTCTTGGATTTATTCAATACAACTAAGCCTTTTACAAGCTAAGCAAGATCTATTTAAGTAGGATCAACATGTTATAACTATCAAGGGGAAGGGCACATGGCGAGACAGTGCACTCAGCCAAAAAGGCCAAGAAATTCTGCATGGTTTAAGGAGAAGTTGATGTTAGTCGAAGCACAAGAAGCTGGCCAGATATTGGATGAAGAGCAACTTGCATTCATTGCAGACCCTAGAATAGAAGAAGCTCCGGTTGCTCAACAGACAATCCCTCAGAATTTAGCCTTCCAGACAAAAGATTTGGATGCCTATGACTCGGATTGTGATGATATATCCTTGGCTAAAGCGGTTCAAATGGAAAATCTTTCAAGCTGTGATTCAGACGTCATCTCTGAGGTACCATATTCTGATGCTTATCTGAATGATATGATTGATCAGGATGTGCAAGAGATGCAATATTCTGAATAAACACGAGTTGACAATTTTCCAGATAATGAGATCAACAGTGATAGCAATATCATTTCTTACTCTTGATATCTGCAAGAATCACAAGATGCGGTTATTTAGGATACTAATTCTTCTGCACCAAATAATTTATTAGTTCTATCTTTGGTTGAACAAATGACTGATCACGTAGCCAATTTAGATAAGGAAAATCAAACAAATAAAATGGTAAATGAATCCTTAACTGTCGAGCTTGAGAGATACAAACAATGTGTCGCCATTTTTTAGCAAAGACTTAATGTAGATTTGAACAAACGTGAAAAATTGATAGATTCTAAAATGGATGACTTAATTTGGAATAGAAATGCAAAGTTTGTGGCTTTTCAGTAGCAGATCGATACACTTAAATAAAATCTTTCTAATCATGTCAAAATAAAAGAATCTTTATCAACAACATTAACTGTTTTCAAAACAAGATCTAAAGAAAAAGAATCTAAATACATTGACAAGAAAATTGTTTTGGAAAACCAAAATAAAGAATTAGAAAACATTATTTGTAAGTTGTATCGATCTACGCAAGCAATGCACATGCTAACGAAACCATAAGTTTTTTTACGATGACACTCATAAACAAGCTCTTGGTTATCAAAATCCATTTCATCTTATAAAAGCTTAGCAGATTAAACCAACATTATATGATGGTAGTGTTATTGCTAAAGAACATGATGTGATTTCTAAGATTGATGATGAAGAGACATTGATTTTGGAGGAAGCGAGTCGATCAAAGATGCTTGATAAACAAAATGATCCAATTTCAATAAAACAAAAAATTAATATTTCTCTAATTGATTATTCAAAGTTGAATAAAATAAAAGAAGATTTTGGTTTACGTTTTGTTACTAAAAAAGAATTGTCTGCAGAACAAGCTTTCTGGTTAAAACATTTAAACCATACTTTTGACACATATGTTAAGTCGCATACACCTGTTAGAATTGAAGCTCCAAGTGAACTTCCTAAGGTAAGTTTGGTAAATGAAAGTCTTAAAAAGCTAAAATATCATCTTGTCAGCTTTGACAAGGTGGTGAAAAAGAAAACCACATCTGATGCTATAACAGCAGGTGCTTGGGGTTTTGAACATACAAAAGATTGTTTTCTAACTGAAATAATTCCATTTATAAAAGTTTTAAAAGACACATTTAACGCGTTTGATAAAACTCTTCTGGATGAAATTACTGAAATTCAATTTTTTTAACCAAATGGAAGCTGTTGTTGATCAGTGTTCTGTAGATAAAAACGATCTTGAAATTCAAATCAAACAACTTAGTATAGATAATGATCAACTCTTGAACCAAATCATGTCTCAAGAAATTATGCATATTGCTGTGAATTCTGTTGATCTTCTTAATGTGAATAAGTCATGTGTGGATGAATGCAATAAGTGTTTGGAACTTGAGACTGAGCTTCTCAAAAAGAAAGATTTAATTGAAAAAGATGTTTACGATAAACTTGTCAAAAGTTATTTAACACTAGAAAAGCATTGCATTTCTTTAGAATTAGCAACTCAACTTAATCAGGAAATTTTTCAAAAGGAAAATTCTGGTGAAAGCCAAAATGCTCCTACATTTAATCAATTAGTTGAAATAAATGAATTGAAAGCTCGATCACAAGAAAAGGACATGGTCATAAGAAAGTTGAAGGATAGGATTAAATCTTTGAGTGGAAAAGATAGCAAGAAAAATGTAAAGAAAGAGATTGATGAGATTGAAACGATAAACATTGAGTTGGAGCATAGTGTGACAAAATTACTTTCTGAAAATGAAAATTTAAGCAAAGAACGAGAGCATTTGAAATCAATTTTACAAAGACCAATTTGACTCAATTGAAAAGACACATGTTCAATCTAAAGAACATTGTGACTCTATAATTGCTCAAATCAATACAAAGTCTATTGAAAATGAAGATTTAAACGCTCAACTTTAAGAAAAGGTTTTTGCTATTGCAGCATTGAAAAATGAATTAAGGAAAAATAAAGGAAAAAATGTAGTCGGTACTGCAGTTTCAACACCTACTGCCACCACTATTGCTCTAGAAATGTTCAAGCTAGACGTCAAATCTATTTCTCATAGACTTAAGAACAATAGGGATGCCCATGTGGGTTATCTTAAAAAGACTATAGAAAATACTGACACCATATGTGGACTTGTTGAACGTGCTAGAAAACAAAATCCTAGTGAACCTCTCTTAGACTTTGCTTGCTGATTTGTAAAACACGTCCAGGAATTGTTAGTCTATGTCTCTAAGACATGCCCTAATTTAACGTAACCTTGTGAGAAATTAGTTGCTGTCACACTAATGAACAAGGACAAGAAAGCTAGGTTTCTTGAACCTGTCACATCTTCAAGCAACATTCCTAAGCAGACTGATTCTCTTAAAACCAAAGATTCTAACAAGCCTTTGTTGACTTTTACAGGAGTAAACACTACTACTAGCGCTAGCAGATCAAAGCCTTCAGGCAATACAAAGAAAAATAGGATCACACGATCCCAAGTAGCAATCAGAAGAATAAAGTAGAAGAACACCATAAGAATGTTAAATCTATTTTGAATAAGATGAATTCAATTTCTGAACCTATCGGTAATGCATTTGTTAAGCATTTTGTTAGAAATGCTAAGTTTGAATCTATTTGTGCTATCAGTAACAAATGTTTGTTTGATGCTAATCATGATATGTGTCTTATTGATTATGTGAATTATGTAAATGTACGTTCTAAATCTAAATCTAAAAGAAACAAAAGAGAAAAGTATGGAAACCTACGGGTAAGGTGTTCACTGAAATTGGATATAGTTGGAAACCTACAGGAAGAATATTTACTATAGTTGGAAATAGGTGCCCTTTAACTAGGATTACCTCCACAACAGAAGTGCCTCTTAAGGAAACCACTATAACACTAGTAATCACACCATCCTTAGAACTTAAGGTATATAGTAGGAAACCAAAAGCATCAAGATCTGTAGGTCCAGTAGCAAAGTTAAGATTGTAAAATCTAAGACTTCTAACACTAAGGAACCCAAACAATCTTGGGGATCCATTGTTTCCAATGTTCCATCTTCTTCTCTTATTGATTGTAGGTTGTGTAAATTGTTCTGTGGTATTAGGACTTTGGATGCTCTAAGCATATGACTGGCAATCGCTCTCAACTCATCAACTTCGTTAGTAAATTTTTGGGTACCGTCAGATTTGGGAATGATCACATTGCTAAGATAATGGGTTATGGAGACTATAAAATGGGAAATGTTACAATATCTTGGGTTTCCTTTGTGGAAGGGTTAGGGTACAACTTATTATCTGTGGGATAATTTTGTGATTCTGGTCTTGAAGTAGCTTTTCGTAAACACGCCTATTTCATTCGTAACTTAGAAGGTGTTGATCTACTCAAGGGATCAAGGGGTTCAAACTTATACACTTTGTCTTTTAAAAATTTGTTGCTATCTTCTCCTAAATGTCTCTTGTCGAAGGCCTCAAAGACCAAGTCTTGGTTGTGGCATCGAAGATTATCTCATTTAAACTTTGATTATATCACTTCTCTTGCCAAACAAGGTCTTATTTGAGGACTTCCAAAACTAAAGTATTAGAAGGATCACTTGTGCTCTGCCTGTGCTCTTGGTAAAATCAAGAAACATTCCCACAAAACCAAAGCTGAAGAATCTATTCAAGAAAAATTATATCTGCTGCATATGGATCTTTGCGGGCCAATGATGATTCAAAGTATCGATGGGAGAAAATATATATTGTTTATCGTTGATGATTATTCTCGGTTTACATGGGTGAAATTTCTACGATCGAAGGATGAAGTTCCAGAGTTCATGATTAAATTTCTCAAAACGATTCAAGTTCGTCTGAATGCAACCGTTTGTAACATCAGGACTGATAATGGCACTGCATTTGTCAATCAGACACTGAGAGCTTATTATGAAGAAGTCAGAATCTCACATCAAACATCTGTTGCTCGCACTCCACAATAGAATAGCATTCTCGAAAGATGGAATCATACTTTAGTGGAAGCTGCTCGCACCATGTTGGTCTTTTAAAAGGCTCCGTTATTTCTTTGGGCAGAAGCAGTCGTGACAGATTGCTATACTCAAAATTGATCATTAATTCGAAAACATCACAACAAAACACCGTATGAACTTCTCCATGATAGAAAACCTAACTTATCTTATCTTTATGTATTTGGGGCTCTTTGTTATCCCACTAATGATGGTAAAGATCTTGGTAAGTTAAAACCTAAAGCTGATATAGGAATCTTTGTTGGTTACACTCCTGAAAAGAAAGCATTTCGAATCTACAACAAAAGGGCCCGTTTAATCATTGAAAGTATTCATGTTGATTTTGATGAGTTGACAGCAATGGCTTCTAAACAATTCCGTTCAGGACCCGGACCTAAACTTTTAACTTCTAGAAAAATCCATTCATGACTCGTGCAAAACATTCCTTCTTCAACTTTGTATGTCCCACCAACAAAGGACGACTGGGAAATATTGTTTCGGCCAATGTTTGATGAGTACCTTAATCCTCCACCATGTGTTGATCTTCAAGTTCCCGCTGTCATTGCTCCAGAACATGTTGTGTCAACTTGTACACCTTCCTCTACTATAATTGATCAAGATGTACCATCTACAAGCACCTCACAAACAAATCAAGAAACACCATCTTCAGTCATTCCTCTCGGTGCTGAATAAGCTGACCATGATATTGAAGTTACACACATGGATAATAATCTCTCTGTTGATTTTCTAATTCCAGAACCAAGTTTTGAAGAATCCTCTTCTCAGGTTGTTATTCTAAATAATGTGCACTCAGTCAATCAACCACCCATCAATAAATGGACCAAAGATCACCCGATTGATAATGTAATTGGCGATCCTTCTAGACCAGTCTTCACTTGACATCAACTACAAGATGAAGCCTTATTCTGTTATTTTGATGCTTTCCTTTCTTTTATCAAAACCAAGAGTTATAAAGAAGCATTAATCGAATCCTATTAGATTGAAGCCATGTAAGAAGAACTCAATGAGTTTGAATGTCTTGAAGTTTAGGAGCTGGTACCTCGTCTGGATCGGGTTATTATTATTACCTTGAAGTGGATATACAAGGTGAAATTAGATGAGCTGGGAGGTATATTGAAAAACAAGGCTCATTTGGTAGCGAGGGGATATCGTCAGAAAGAAGGCATAGACTTTGAAGAATCTTTTGCTCTAGTTGCACGACTCGAGGCCATCCGTATCTTTATTGCATTCGCTGCTCATATGAACATGATGGTCTCTCAAATGGATGTGAAGACCGTGTTCTTAAACTACATACTGCGTAAGGAGGTCTATGTTAGTCAACCGAATGGGTTTGTAGATCCAGAGAATCCCAACCATGTGTACAAGCTTAAGAAAGCCCTTTACGGTTTGAAACAAGCTCCACGAGCTTGGTATGATTTGCTCTCATCATTTCTACTCTCCCAAAAGTTTTCAAAAGGCATCGCTGATCCTACATTATTCATCGGGAGAGAAACCAAAGATATATTACTTGTACAAATTTATGTCGATGATATTATTTTTGCCACCACTAAACCTGATCTTTGTGAATCATTTTCTAAAATCATTTGTTCAAAATTCAAGATGTCAATGATGGGCAAACTATTATTCTTTCTAGGACTTCAAATTTCTCAAAGTCCAAGAGGCATCTTTTTAAACCAATCCAAATATGCTCTTGAATCACTTAAAAAGTATGGTATGGAAACCTGCGAACCAGTGGATACTCCAATGGTGGAGAAATCCAAACTGGATGAAGATCCACAAGGGAAAGCCGTTGATCCTACACGTTATCGTGGAATGATTGGCACCCTTATGTATCTCACATCCAGTAGACCAGACCTTGTATTTGTTGTGTGCATGTGTGCCCGGTATCAGGAAAAGCCTACCAAAAATCACTTACATGCAGTTAAGCAAATCTTTCGATACCTAAGAGGAACCATAAATATAGGTCTATGGTATTCGAAGGATTCTTGAATTGCTCTAACAGCTTTTGCAGATGCTGACCATGCGGGTTGCCAAGATACTAGAAAAAGTACGCTTGGAAGTATGCAGCTATTGGGAGAAAGATTAGTGAGTTGGTCATCAAATAAACAGAAGAGAAAGGCCATATCTAGTACAGAAGCTGAATACATCTCCTTATCCGGATGTTGTGCTCAAATACTTTGGATGCGATCACAACTGACGGACTATGGCCTTATATTCAACAAAATACCACAGTATTGTTATAATAAAAGTGCCATTTCTTTATGCTACAACAACATCCAACACTCCCGATCCAAGCATATTGACATAAGACATCACTTCATAAAGGAGCAAGTGGAAAACGGGGTGGTTGAGCTGTATTTTGTCAGAACAGAGTATCAGCTGATAGACATTTTCACCAAGCCTTTAGCTTGAGAACGACTTGAATTTCTCATCAATAAGCTTGGTATGCGAAGCATGTCTCCAAATACTCTGAAAAAGCTGGCAGACGAAGAGGAAGAGTAATGGTGGTAGTCTCTTTACATATCCTCTGTATCATATGTACATAAGAAAATATAAAAACTCAAAAATATTTTTCATTTTATATAAATTTTTCAAAAAGAAAATACTAGAATATAAAACCTATAAAAGAAAATAGAAAATTAAAAAAATATAAAAATATGGTGTTTATGACATGTCTTTTGAAAATTGATAACATTTACAGCCTTAAAAATGTCAATTAATAATGATACGAGGTTGTAAATGAAGTTCGAGCAGAAGTTCCAAATGCTTTCAAAATATGTCATTGGCTTGCAGTTATTTTAGACAGCAACCCTGGTATGTGCTTAATTACACATACATTTTTCCATAAAAAATGGACTTAAATAGCCAAAAACAGACAAAAAACTGCCAATATATGTTTGTTTTGCATTTGTGTTGTGCAGGAAACGGATATTCAGAAAAGGATGAAAAACAAAGCCAAAACAACAAAACTGACCACGGAATGGAAAAGTGTGTGAAGACAAAGCCAAATTGAAGCCAAAAGTCAATCATGTCAAAAAGTCATCAGAAAAGTCAAACATTCAAAGTCAAAGTCAACCCCGACAAAATCAGAGTCAACTCCGAGAAACTGAAGCAGAAAAGACAACTTGAGGGACTGAATTT
>BQNB010054240.1:0-35836 GCA_026074375.1 Tanacetum coccineum | reverse complement strand
GTATGAACTGGGGGGAAGTCAACTCAGTTTATACGGATTACATTGTATTCTCTACAAGTGAAGGAATGATTCAAGCTAAAGTACATGTTGAAGACAAAGCAAACTGCAGATATCTTTAGCTATTTGTACTTGTAGGATACATTGTAAGTAATTCCATATGCCACCATATTGGGGGAAGATTGTTAGGATCAAAAATATGGTGTCTATATGGAAATTACTCTAGTTTATGTTTAAGTTAAAACACAAGGACTAAAAGTGTAATTAGTCCAAAGTGTCCTTGTGTTTTACCTATAAATACTCCCCTCTAATCAACATTAGAGGGTGAAGCTCACATTTGTATTTTCCTTTCATTTTCCATTTTAATAAAACTTGAAAATTAGAAAAAGCTCTCTCCTCATCATTATGGCTTATTCTTATTGTGAGCTTCCCCGACCTCCCGAGATCGTGAATCAAGAAACCTCACACTCTTTCTACCAATCTGCTGGACAATAGATTCTACAGAGGACAAATTGACAAGACTTTGTTCATAAAGAGAGTCAAGGGTGATATTCTACTGGTACAAGTATATGTAGATGACATCATCTTTGGTTCCACTAAAAAGTCTTTGTGTACAGGTTTTGAGCAAATAATGCACAAAAGGTTCTAGATGAGTTCAATGGGAGAACTCACTTTCTTCTTGGGTTTACAAGTCAAGCAGAAAGAGGATGGGATCTTCATTAGTCAGGACAAGTATGTTGGTGAAATCTTGAAGCAATTTGGTTTTTCTAGTATAAGGACAGTCAGTACTCCTATAGAAACCAACAAGGCTTTAACAAAAGATGAAGATGGTGAGGATGTTGATATCCATTTATACAGGTCAATGATTGGGTCATTGATGTACCTTACATCCTCTAGACCAGATATTATGTTCTTAGTTTGTGCATGCTCAAGATTTCAAGTTCTGCCAAACGTTTCTCACTTGAATGCAGTAAAAAGGATCTTTAGATACCTAAAAGGTCGACCCAAATTGGGCCTTTGGTATCCTAAGGACTCTCCTTTTATATTGGAAGCCTTTTTAGATAATGACTATGTAGGTGCCAGTTTGGATAGGAAATCCACAATAGGAGGTTGTCAATTTCTTGGTTCAAGGTTAATCTCTTGGCAATATAAAAAGCAGACTGTGGTGGCTAATTCAACTACTGAAGTTGAATATATTACTGCTTCTCACTGCTATGGTCAAGTGCTTTGGATCCAAAATCAGATGTTGGATTATGGATATAATTTTATGCAGACAAAGATACACGTTGACAATGAGAGTGCTATTTGTGTTGTCAAGAATCCTGTCTACCATTCTAAAACAAAGCATATAGAGATTAGGCATCATTTCATTAGAGACTACTATGAGAAGAGATTGATAGAGATGGTCAAGATACACACTGATAACAATGTAGCTGTATGTGCTCACTAAAGCTTTTGATGAGAGTAGATGTTAATTTTTCTAGTGGTAGCATTTGTATGCTTAATCTATAGCTGCATGATCTCAGGGGAGGTTAATGGTGTATAAGTGCAGCAGATTATACACAAGTGCTATTTGGATAGAAGTTGGAATGGATTACAACTGGTATGTTGTTTTGGTTAACAGTTCTTAACTTTTATTCATGGGCTATGCATATATATGGATCCTCATGAATTGTCACATGTCTATCTAGTTAATTCTAGTGTGCTTGTGATGAATAGAGGCATGTTATTGCATAGTTATTGGAGAGAAAAGATAAATACTGATTAGACTTCTTATTAATACTGTTAGACTAATATTAATACTGTCAGGCTAATATTAGTACTGCTCATTATCGTTAATACTGTTGATGCATAACTAAGCACCTGAGGGTGAAGGTTCAGCAACACCCCCTGAACCCCAACCCACACCTTCTACTTCACAACTAAATGTTTTTGAACCTCAAACAGAACCACTTCCAACTGAAACACCTTCACCAGTTTTTCATGAACTTCAAACTGAAGCTCACATTGAGCAACTACTCACATCTCTAACTACATATCAAAGAAAAAGAAAGACTCAAACACGTAGGAGAACCAAAAAGGACACTAAGTTACCTTAGACTAGTGTACCTAAAGACCTTGAAGCAAATGAGGCTGTCCATAAGGAGGGGGTGACAGTATGGAAAGGGCTATCACTACTGCTGCTAGCTTAAATGCAGCACAGGACAGCGATAACATAATTAGGACCCAGACCATAATAATGCCTAATGTTGACATTCCTTAAGGAATGGATACATGTGGTAGTCCCAGGTGCCAAGACACCATGGGGGTGCTCCTGCTCAGACTAGGTCTGAGAGAGTGCTTGAACAGCTCATTGAATCACCTCTCTTAGAAGGTCACACATATGGAAGTAGGGAGGGCATGATGGAACATCAATTTGATTTGATGGCTAATGTACCAATCACACCCCATGATTCACCTCTCCCAAGAGGTTTGGTACGTGTGTAAGCACTAGTCAAATTTATATATGTATAGTATAAATCCCGTGACAATTCTCTCCAAATTACTTCTCAAACAAGAGAACATAAAAGGGTAAAATTTCACTTAAGAAAACACAATAACGTATATTTTTAACCGGAATATTTTCTTCTCAGGTCGTATCCCAACGAAGTCGTGAATTGAAATTCGGGAATAATTCAGATTCGAGTCAAGAATAAATAAAGGATTTTTTTGAATTTTGAATTACACTAAGAATATAATAGCATAATTAAACTATAAAAAACGATTAAAGAATTAAAAACGTTTAACTAATACAAAAAATTAACAAACGTAAATTAAAAATGTGAGCTAAAACTAGAACTTAAAATCTAAAGCAATAATACTAACAAATTTTATACCTAAAAATCACAAGATTAAAAAGAAAATTTTAGGAAAAAGAATTAGAATTTTCTAGCTATTTTTGTATTTTCTATGAATTTTTAGAGAAAAAGAAATTACTAAAAATACACTTTTTCTAAAAATTAACACTAAAAATCTATTTCTATTTTTCAAAAATACTAGAATGAAAAAGAGAATTATTACAAAAAGAATTAGATTTTTCCTACTATTTTTCTATTTTCTATGAATTTCTTAAGAAAAAGAAATTACTAAAAACCTTTTTTAATTTCTAGAAAATACAAATTTGATTGAAAAAAATAAAGAAAAAAAATGCTTTTTAACTAATAAAAAGGTGCAGAAAACTAATGGTATATAATAAAGTCCCAATTTTTATCACACTCAATTGAACCCTAATTTTGCTTATTAAAATATAAACCCTAATTTTATTAAACCTAATATTAATACTATTTTCTTTATCCTAAAAGAACAGGGTAGAAAGTGCAAAAGATTAAAGTAAAGGGTAGGCGGAGTAAGTAAAAGAAATTTACACTATAGTGAAAACAGACAACCCTTAACTATTGAGAAAACACCAAACAGACCCTACGACTTAACAAGATTTAGCTTATTGCAAAAGTGAAAATAAACAAAAACTCAAAAAAGAAAAGTTGGACCTGAGCTTATCTACTACAACTTTAATAAAAGCACTTTGACATTTTAACTACTGAATAAGCTAGAAACTTAACTTTTTAAACTGAGCTATAGTAACTATGCAGTTTCTTTGAAATTCTAACTTTTATAAACTTTGGCTTATTTCTAGCTTAATACTCAATGAAAATAAGAACCAAAAGAATTTACAAGAAGCTTATGATGTGTACCTAAGATTTCTAAAAAGAAATAAGCTAAAGGAAAACTAGATTAACAAGAAATTTACTCTTAAAAAGTAAAGGTTCAGGATAAGCTACTTTTCTTAAGCAATTCCTAATAAGCTAAATAGCTCAAATCTAAATTCTAGAAACTGGAATTTTGAAAATAAACTCTACTATGAATATAGAAGAAACCTAGATAAAAGGATTTTGGAATGATCAACTAGAAATTAGAAATCCAAAAGAAAATCCTTGAAATCTCAGCTGCTGCTAATACAACTTTTGCAGGAAAATAAAGGCTAGTCTAAAGCTTATAAAGGAAAATTAAAAGATGATCTATATAAAGCTAATGGAGTACTACTAAATTGCTTAAACCTAAGTTCTTACTACTTACTTACAAATGCTAAAAGGTAGCTAGAACAATGGTGAGAATCAGCAGTATTAACTGAGTTAATACTGCTTATGCTGATGTATTTGGCAAAAACTTTAAGGGCAGCCATACTCTAGTTTATGAATATAAACTGACTTACTATGTGTTTTCTAAAACTACATTAAACACAATTCGAAACACTAAAATGCTATGAATCACTTAACTCCAAGATTGCTTAACACTCTAAGTTGTCCTGGTGCTAGCAGTACCTTCTTAAGCTTTAAATTTAAGTAATCATAGTGTATCAAGGTGCATGCAGTCAGGGGTTTAGGATGATAAAATGGAATGATCATCCAAGGCAAGGTATGTTGCCCGTACTAAGTACTAAGTTACTAAAAAATAGCATAAGTTTGAGTACCTAAGCTTAATAAAGTAGTAAAAATAGTTAATAATGTTACATAGCAATTTTCCAAATTGCTCATTTCTTCTTCATGTTTCTCTACAAGTTCATGAGGCCTTTCCTGATTGACCTTAATCTACCACGATGATCATCTCGTAACTGAACCTGACGATTGATAATTTCGGATTGGCGGGTGTAAAATGGTTCCATGTTAGGGTCAATGTTAGGTGGGTTTTGAAAGACTTGGGGAACATCATTTATTAAGGAATTAACAAAATGAATAGGGGAAGGAGTGCTTGCACACAAGGTCCCTTCGTCATTTCCATCATCATCATCGTTGAGATGAGAGGAGGATAGTTGAGCAAAAGCTGAGGAAGAATAAGTGGAGTGACGACCTCTTCTCGTGCCACAATCCTTTCTAGTCTTTCACTTTTGTTGAGCGGTAAGAGGATTGATGACACGATCGTACAAGATATAAGACTCATTGTGCAACTCAGGACTTTCTTTCATGATGAATTTAAACAAACGTGTTAATAGCATACAATAGGGTAAAATTAACCTAGATTGTTTAGTGACCCACTCCATTCGTTTTGCCATATAAAAGGCAAGGTTGAACTTTTTGAAGTTTGCAACACAATAAAGCATGTAACAAAGACACACGAGAACATGGTCCCGATTATCCCCTAGACAGAAAACATTTTCCCGGATAATTTATTCCAAAGGCTTCAAGGTAGACACAATTTCACGAGTGAGAATTTGATGATCTTGAACATCAATTTCTTGCTCATGACGGATGCGAGTGACTTGACCTTCTTGATCATTTTGAATAAATGAAATGATGTCATTAGGAGAAGGAGGGTTGGTTTGATATGGACCATCTTTAGGACAACATATGCCAACTCATCAAGTGACCACTTGTTAGTAAAGACGCATGCACCCTCATAAGGTATGTCAAGAATTTGAGCAAATTCTTCAACAGAGTAAGATAAGAATTGATTTTGAATCACGAATTCGATAAACATTTGACCTTCTTCGGAATAATTTATTTGATATTGACTATAGAATTCAAGTATGAAGCGAGAACACATTTGTTCATTTATTTCAAGAAGACACTCAAACTCAAGAAAACTAACCCTCATGAATGTAGCGACTTTTAAGGTTTCTTAGTCTTTCTTTTAAATGTGAACTATATTCATGTGAAATTATTAGGATGTAGTGCCTTGTATTTTTGTGATCTTCAGATGATTTACGAGGCATGATTACCTAGAAAGAAAGTATTGAAGTTACATTTTATTATCATTTACTTGTATTGTTGCATTGACATTGTTTCTAGTATGTGCCTAAATGTGACAAATGTAGAGTAACGATTAACTCGACCTAGAAATAAAAATCCTAAGAGTTAACCTAAACGCTCCTTAATTTTATTTTGCTCATCTAAACAAGTCGAAAAATACGTATGAATTATGTATCTCGAATTTTGTTCATGAGATCATTATGCATGTATTTGAAAACGTTTTTAAGTTGTATTAACAATGCATAACAACAATTTTATTTGGTTCCTAACGTGAGTGATTTGAAAATAAAATTGGGGTTTTGGTTCAAAATCAATTTTTCGACAAGCTCACTAATGTATGAAAATCCTATGTCTAAGGGAAGCATATTATACATTGTATTCTAGTAGTCCTAATTATATAAAATTGAAAGAAAAATAAAAAATCCCCAATTTTAATTTTATGTTCATCATGAACCTTAGACTCAAATTGAAAGAAAATAGATGAAATGACTTACAATTGATGATATTTATGATGTTAGGAATGATTGTATGTGTTGATTCTATCTTCAATTTAAGTTTTAATGGTTGATTTGAGTTTTTGGGTTGGTTTGGTCGTGTTCGTCGCTGCAGTGGGGAGAGGGGTGTTTGTTTTGAGTTTTGAAAATTTTTGACTAAGTGTGAATAATATGTGTCTGCTAGTGGCGGTCCCATATAGATCAGGGGGCTGCCCAAACATGCTTTGGGGCCACCTGGGATATGGGGGCCGCCCTCAGCGAGGGTTCTTGGACTGAGTTTTGATGAAAATTTTACAAAGAGGAGTGACGTTTTAATTTGCATTTCGCGAATAAAAAGTACTTAAAGTGCTTCGGATGAAGTATTTTAAGTTGTCACGACACGAAATGGAACACGGACTAGAATCGAGACAAGGAGAAGGAGAAGCAGACTAACACCGGTTATGGAATGTGTTCCATCATTCCTAAACCAAGACGTAGATAATTAAACAACTCACGTTTAAGGGGTTTAGTAAGGATGTCAGTGATATTGTCGATGGACGATACTTTTTCAATTGAGATATGTCCTTTCTGGACATTATCACAAAGAAAGTGATAACGTATTTTGATGTGTTTAGTACGAGAATGTTGCACTGGTTTTTGTAGTGGTCGAATTCACCCTTTGGTTGTCGCACATGATCAGAACATTGTCGAGTCGTACGTCGTAGTCGTGAGAGCTGTGTCATCATAGTGCTTGTTGTCATGCCATTTTCGACACTTACGTATTCAGTTTGTAGTGTTACTTAGCAAAGAGCGGTTTGTTTCTTAGAGAAAACTCAACCCCAAGATTTCAAACAACATCCCAGGAACGTACAAAATACGCTAGTACTCTTCGTCCCAATTAAACTCCCACCATTGGGATCAGAGCCGAACGTATACTACGGTTTCTATGTCGGTCCCCTTGAGATACCATAATCCTAAGTGCATAGTGCCTTTAATGTATCGGAAGATACGCTTAACCACTTCAAGGTGGGAGGTTTTGGGAGTCTCTTGGAAGCGGGCACAAAGACAGACACTAAACATAATATCAGGCCTACTTGCCATTAGGTATAGTAAACTACCTATCATACCTCGATACTTGGTACTATCTACCGAATAACACTCTTCGTCTTTCATGAGTTTAGTATCGGAGGACATGGGAGTTTTCATTGGTTTAGAATCTTCTAAGCCAAATTTCTTAAGCATTTCTTTAATAATTTAGATTGATTAAAGAAGATATCATCTTCCATTTGTTTAATTTGTAATCCAAGGAAGAAGTTAAGTTCACCCATCATGCTCATCTCGAACTCGTCAGGCATGATTTTGGCAAATTCATCACACATGTCTTGACAATTCAAGCCGAATATAATGTCATCGACATATATTTGAACGATGATGAGATTTGAACTTTTCTTCTTAGTAAAAAGAGTGTTATCTACCACTTACATTTTATATTTATGTTTAATGAGGAAGGCTTTTAATCTATCATATCAAGCTTTGGGTGCTTGTTTAAGACCATATAAAGCTTTCTTTAGTTTATAACCATGATCCGGCTTTCGAAATCAATAAATCCCAGAGGTTGTGCCACGTATACCTCCTCATTGATAAAACCGTTCAGGAATGCACTTTTTACATCCATTTGGAATAGTTTAAATATAAAGCAATGCATAAGCTAAATAGTATCCATAATTGACTAAAGTCTAGCAAATGGGGCATAAGTATCTCATAATCGATGGCCGTCTTGTTGAGTATAGCCTTAAGCAACTAACCTAGCCGTATGTTTTGTTTTTTTTTTTTTTGTTTTATTTTTTTTTTTTCGAGAACCAATACCGTTCTCGTCTAACTTATTTCTAAACACCCACTTAGTTCCTATGATTGTCATATTCCTAGGTTATGGAACTAACTCCCAAACGTCGTTAGCAATGAATTGATTTAATTCTTCTTGCATAGCGACTATCCAACTTTCATCCGTTAAGGCTTCATTCACATTCTTAGGTTCTATAGTTGATATAAAACAAAAGAAGTTACTTTGGTTTTGGGCTTGTGACCTAAGAGTTCTTTGGTTAAGGTTTCCTATGACATTTTCTAATGGATGGTTCCTAGATTCCTTAATATTGACTATTTCGTCAATTTCAAAAGTTTCATCCTCAATGTCATTTTCTAAGTTTTTCTTTTCGGTAACCTTAATTGCTTCTTCTTCATCTAAGTCATCATCCACCAAGGGTGATGTCTTAGAGGGTGGAGGAGTTTCATCGAATGTCACGTTGAGTGATTCTTCAATTTTCCGAGTGTGTTTATTAAGTATAATGTAGGCTTTGCTATTTTGGGAGTATCCTAAAAAGACACCTTCGTATGAATTTGGATCAAACTTGGTAAGGTAGTCTTTGGTGTTTAAAATGAATCACTTTCTTCCAAACACTAAAAAATAATCAAGAGTAGGTTTCCTACCTTACAAGAGTTCATAAGGCGTTTTTCCTAGGATGGCTCTAATTAAGATTCCGTTGAGAATATATGTTGAAGTATCTACGACATTACACCAAAACTTTTATGGTAACGATTGCTCATTCAACATAGTCCGACTCATTTCTTGAAGTGTCCTATTTTTCCTCTCGACCACGCCATTTGATTGAGGAGTGCGTGGAGCCAAGAAGTTATGTGTAATACCATTAGCATTACAAAATTCTCCAAATTGCACCTCATTATCAAATTCCCTACCGTGGTCGGTTCTTATTGACACTATTGTACATCATAATTGGTTTTGAATTTTCTTGCTAAATATTTCGAATTGATCGAAGGCTTTGGTTTTATCCTTAAGAAATCTAGTCCAAGTATACCTAGAGTAGTCATCTACTATGAATAAGGTGTAGCGGTTTCTTCCGTAACTCCGTACGGCAGATGGACCGAAGAGATCCGTGTGGAGGAGTTCTAAGCATCTAGTCGTTGAGACAACATTCTTAGCTTTATGACTAGCGTGAGCTTGTTTTCCAATTTTACAAGCATCACAAAAATGTTGATCAAACTTAAGCCTGGGTGAGTTTCTAACTGAATCTTTAGATGCCAATGATTGAATGAGACACATATTAGCGTGACCTAATCTTCTATTCCACAATGTGGAGTTTTCATCAATCGTTGCAAGACAAATTTTATCTTTTAGCTTATATCCTAATTTCATCACATATAAGCCTTTCCTCCTAATACCTCTACCTATAACTTTACTGTCCTTAGTAATTTCACTCTCATGTTTAGAGAAGGTTACTCTACACTTGTTATTACATATTTATCCTACACTTAGCAAGTTAAATCCTAAGTTATCAACATGTTCTACATTATCTATATTGAGAGAGCCATTAGAAATCGTACAGTTGCCAATGATGTTACCGCGAAGATTACTACCAAAAATGACGTTACCTACATTGTATACCTTGTAAGTGAGAAGAGCTTTCGGTTACCCATCATATGTTTAGAGCATCCACCATCTTTAATCCATTCGTTGGGTTTCAAGTTGACTCCAAGACATATCTATTTATATAGGATAATAACTCAAACATTTGGTCCCCAATATCTCATGGGTCCAAAGTTGTTAGTGCTAAACATCCCTTGCATTTGATACAATTGGTTAGGATGCGAAAAAGGAAGACACATTTCCCATGGCATGTAACTTTGTCGTGGGAAGTTATTCCAAGTTACGAGAAAGCCATGAGGTTGGTTTTGTCGACTAACGTTCCTTTTTGGTTGTGATGTTTTAGCACGAGGGTAATTATTATTGACTCTTCTTGGTGGTGAAGTTTTTGATCTAAAATTAGGTTTTGAAAAACCAACTCCAGGTTTTGACAATGGCTTATAAAATTGTTTAACTTCAGTATCACTAGCAATGGGAACTTTGGCGTTGTTTACTATTATGTGTTTTGGTCTAAGACTCAAAATAGATTTTTGAAAAGACACACTTTTCTCCGATCCCAGTGTACCAACTAGTGGTGGTCCCGTAATTGCTTTGGGGGGCGCCTAAACATTATGGGGGACGCCCATATTTATGGGACCTCCATCAGAGGACACCTTTTTCTTAGCTTTCATAAATTTTATTTCCTTAGTTTCACCAGATGATGCTTCAAATGAATTAAACCTTAAACCTAATTTATCACCAAAGGTTTTTTGATTACTTAACATTTCATTTAAGCAATGTATGCTCTTTTCAAACTTGGTTAGTTTAAGAGCTTCCTCTTTAAGTTTTTCATTCTCAATTTTAAGTGATTGGCATTTTGTGCATTCGAGATTAACTCCTTTGTTTTTCTTAAGTGTGGATAATTTATCTTATCATTATCTAAGCTCTTTTTCTAAGCTATTTCTAGTGGCTTTTAATCTTTTGTTTTTAGTGATTATCTTTAGACTCATTTTACACAGTTTATCATATTCATTATCTAAAACTAAATCGTCTATTGATGAGTTTTCATCACTAAAGTAAGAAGATTCAGAACATACATCATTTGATGCTTGAGCTACGAGACATGTTTCGTCTTTGATCTTTTCATCATCTTCTTCACAGCTATCGCTCCAAGAACCTCCGACGAATGCTCTTTGGTTCTTGTCTCTCAGTGGCTTTGGACATTCTCCAATAAGATGATTTGGATCTCCGCATCTAAAACACTTCCTTTCACCCTTGCCGTTTTTGTCGTCTCGTCTTCTTTAAAAGGTCTTTTTGTCGTTCCTTGGTTGTCTAACAAATCTTCCACTTCTTTTGAAGAACTTATTAAAGTCTCTTACCGCCATGGCGTACTTTTCATCTTCACTTCCAGAAGTCGAACACTCCTCATCACTAGATTCCTTCTTAGCCTTTAAAGCTAGAGATCTCCTCTCTCCTTTAGCTTTGACTATTTCAGAATCTTTCTTGATGATCATCTTATGGACTTTGAGGTTTCGAATGAGCTCATCAAAAGACAGTGATGTTAAGTCTTTCAACTCTTCAATCGCCGTGACTTTTGCTGTCTATTTAGGATGTAGAGCCCTAAGAAACTTCCTACCATAGTTCTTGCTAGAATAACCTTCATCAAGATCTTTTAGACTAGTAATAATAGTATTAAATCTAGCAAAAGCACTATCTATAGATTCGTCTTTGGAAATTACGATTGTTCATATTGTTGAACCAAAAGGTTGATCTTATTATCTTTGACTTTATTATTACCTTGGTGGGTGATGAACAAAGTTTTCCAAATATCTTTTGCCGTATTACACATGAAAAATCTTTCATATTCTTTTCTTGGCAAAGCATTGTAAATAACCATTTTGGCTTTAATATTTTTCGCAAGCCTTCTTTTAAGATCATCAGTTTGTTTATCAAAAGGGACAACCTCATCAAGTTTGGTTTCCGGATTTTGAATAATAGGTTGAAAATCACTGTTGGTAATAACATGCCAAAGATCTAGATCTTTTGTTTTAACATATGTCTCGAATCTATTTTTCCAATAAATAAAACTATCACTTTCAAAAAGTGGTGGTCTTTGCATAGATTGCCCTTCTAGATATTTGTCGGAATCCATAGATCGATCCAAGCTTTAAAATACAATATATTTTAAAAATCTTGAGTGACCTTGGCTTCTGATACCAATTGTGGAAACTAGAAGGGGGGTTGAATAGTTTACACTGTGTGTTTCTGCTGTTTGGTGATAAAAACTAGTAACTAGGGGGGGGGGGTTGTAAATAGTTTAGAATATCGTTTTATGTTGTTAAAAGTTTGCTTTAGAAATTATGTTAGTTTAGAGTTGAATGTAGATGCCGAGTATCAACATAGTAGAAACCAGACAATATAAACAAGCAAGATCTGTAAACGCTAGAAATAGTTTAGAAGTTTGTTTTATGTTTTAAAATTTTGCTTTCAAGATACTTAGATTCGATTTGTATGTTTAACCAATCAACAATATAAACCAACAATATAACAATCTAAACTAAAGTTAAATATCAATGACAATAATATAAAGAGATAAGGAAAAGAACAATCAAACCAAGACGCCAAGTTTTTATAGTGGTTCAGCTACGAAGCACCTCTTCGTCCTACTCCACTCCTCGAGTATCCTACTCGAGATTTCACTATGTCAACAAGCTCCCTTTAGGCGGAGAAAACCGTTTACACGTCGCTTACATTGTTTTCCGACACTAAGCTAAATGTCGAGTCCTAATCTTAGCTAGAACTAATCTACCACTTCACAAGCAATATACAATCACAAGATCTACACTATTGGATTTACACACAATCTGAATCACACAATTACACAAGATAATTACAATAGAGATTTGACACTTAGAAGAAGAGAGGAGAGATTACTAAATAATAATTCGTTTCTTGGCGAATATGAATGTTCTTCTCTTGCACTTGATAGAAGAATGAGAAAGATGAGATGAGATTTTATCACTTGAAACAAGATCAAAGAGTGTTAATGATCAAGAGATTTTGGAGAGAAAGAAGGTTTTTAGAGAGAGAAAGTTATCTGAAAAATTCATGCTGAGAGGAATGTTTTTCTGCCAGCAATAGTACAGTATTTATAGCCAGCGAATCCAACGATCATCTAGGGGTGGTCCCAACGGTCCCAGATATATCTGGGGGACGCCGGACCTATAAGGGGGCCACCCAGTAGACTCCGCTCCTGTTTTTGTCTTTTTGTAGGGATGGTTATATCTGGTATGGAAGCTTCCATTTTGGAGGAAAAACCAGATTCAAATTTATTATTTAAATAAAATATTTTCTTTTATAAAAAAGTATTTATGTATATTTATTTTTGTAAAAATACTTTTGTGAAAATGTAATGGTTAAGAAAAAAAAATTCTTGATTACTAATCATGCTTAATGATTTGTTTGTACATACCTTAAGTGATTAATCTTAGAAATGGAATTTTATGATTAATAATTTGTAAACTTTTATTTTTATCGTAAACTTTTTTACATTTTGTTATTATCAAACGTTGAGAGGTCGAAAAATATAAATAACGTTTTTAGACTTTATTTGTATTAACAAGATCTTCACTCAAGGATAGGAATTGTTTTTGGGTAAAGATGCAACAGGGACAATAACCAACATGATGTTCAGCTTGATTTAAGTTGAGAGTGTGAGACAAGTTTAGAGAATACGGTAATGAAGGAGTGGTACATTGTGAAAGGTGCATGGCTAGTAGGTTTAATAAATCTTAGAGTTGATTGATCTCATCAACAAGAATTTCTCTACTAGGAGATGGAGGTGGTAGAGGCGGAGTTTGGTTGTCACCTTGAGGTGAGAGTGGAGATTGAGCATGAAGCATGAAGCACACTAACAACATGTGGATTGATGAGTAAGTGAGGAAATAGAGGTTAGGTGAATTGAGTATGATTGACACATTGAGGTGGAATAAGAGCTTGGCCAACTCTTGTAACACAAGGATTACCAAGTGGAAGTGAATGAGGTTGTAGTGGATCTTGGTTTGGTTTAGTAGTATGTAACACCCTTATTTTTACAATATAGCAGCGAAAGCTAATCTGGGATATTACTTCATGGAAACAACAATCATAATCATAGAAAATGACCCAAAAGAGACGTTTGTTCAAAAGAAACATTATCATTCATTTCAAATCAGAGTTTTACAAAGGCAGGTCCCAAAATCTAGTTACATACAATGTGAATGATAACAAGTTTTAGCCATCTTCAAGTCCATGCCACTCCGTGCCGCAAGTTGCTCAATTACCTGAGATAAACATGCTAAAAAGTCAACACAGTGGTTGAGTGAAATTCATAGGTTTGATAAATAGTTTGAATACAAGTCATAGTATAATAATTGTATAAACACAATTATTATGAAAATGGTATTGTTATGATCTTGGGTCACGTTATTATATACCCGTTATTTGTAATAATTGCAACGAATACAATTATCATAGTAACAGTGTATTATTGTGTTATCATCTTGTTTGGTCTATTTGGTCTGATTTGGTCTTGGTCTAAGCTCATGGCACATAAACTGACTAGTGTATATATATACCCAAAATAATGTGATATATATATAGAGAGATAATGGCCCTCGGTGTAGGTAATTGCCATATACCTATGAAATTCAAATATAGTGTGTTTGGTTACCTATCTGGCTAACACAAACAGGATTCGTCAATCCCGATAGATCTATCCATAATATTCGCGTTCACCCGAAAGTGATTAATGGTCCATGATAATGAGGGACTTTTGGCATAAAGTAACTTAGACATTAGTTATAATGGTATATCAGGATAGCATATAATCTGGAAAAGCACTTGTATTCATAGTTTAAGCATGTATCCCCCTCACGGGTTTATGAAATATAAGAGATTTAAAAGTGAGGCTATGAACTCACTAAGTCCTTGAAAATCAATCACATTTGTTATAAGATAAACGAGTATGTAATAGAGTTTGTAACAAGCATGTATCCCCCTCGCGGGTTTATAAAACATGTAAATGAGTAAAGGCGAGGTTATGAATCTCACCTGATAGGTAGTTGTAGTAAATATTCCAAAATGAAAGCTGATGACCTTATCACAATCTTAACAGGGAAGGTTGATATAGCAAATTATAGTAAACAACCACGTCACGTAACCTGAGTAAATATGCCAAGTCTTAGGAAGATTGTACTCTAGAATCTTGGTTCAAAGAGTTAGGAGTTTGATTGGAAAGTTTGGAATTATTGTATCACCGTTCGGGCCATCATAATTCAGAGGTCATTCAGTAAACGTTTGAGGAGCTAGGGCACTTTAAATCGTAAACCCAACAACTCAGTCAGAACGTAATACCAAGATGAAACCTCTTAATATGAAGCTCCCTAGTATTGTGATATGATATAATCGGTTTTAAGCGTTTTGATCAATATCTGGAAATGATAAGCACGAGAAGCGTTAATTAAAGTTATGTCTTGTAAGGTTTTAAACATGTTTTTATACTTTTTCAAAATGTTACATTTTAGACCCTTGAGAATGAAAAATGGCAAAATATACCCTTGGAGTTTGCACTTTTACGAGTTTGGTCCTTCAAGTTTAAAAGATATACAAAGTAAACCTTGTACTTTGGAAAGTGACATAATAGATCCCTATAGTTATAACTTTGATAAAATGACATATTCAGCCCTTCTAGTTATTAATTTCAGAAAGTTACGATATATACCCCTTGCATGGAATACTTTTGCAAAACAAGTCCAAAATGCCATGCAAGCTTATTTTAAGTTTCTAATTGATATTAGCAGGTTATAGCTTGTTAATATAAGCTAAAATATGAAGGTTTAACATAACGAAAGTTTAAAATAACGATTCGTTAAGCTAGGAAGCAAAACGGGTCAAATTAGGGTTTCAAAACGTAAACGCGCGGGTTTTAAGTTCAAATTCCTTCAATAATCAATAAAGTGGTTATATTAACATTATTTAAGCATGTTAGGATATATTATAACAACATTTATCCATTATAACATTTAGTTTTATGAAAAACACAAAATTAGGGTTTCAAGTGTACGGTTTTGGATCAAAATGGAAAATAAGCATGATTTGAGTTATGAAACTTTAACAAGAGTTTATTTAGGATCATATGAACATTATAAGGGTATAGTAGCTGGTATGAAGATGATGGAACCTGGGTTTGAGCTTATAGCTTGGAAACAGGTCGAAATCGGGACTTTTAGCTTCGTACGCCTAGAATAATGACTCTAGGGCTTCTTTTCTTCAAGGATTCACTTCTTGATATTCTTAGATGATCCTAGGATTAAATGGAGCAGAGAATAGTTGCTCAGTTGGGTTATAGATAGAGAAGATGGGGTGCGAGTTTGAAGGAAGCATGGAAGGTCCTATTTATAGTCGAATGGAGGCAAGGGGGTTAAGGAACTTCTATGATCTGATCAAGACATGTGTAAGAGCTAGAATATGATATGTTGAGGCTATGAAAGGAGTTGTAGAGGTCTAGGATGTAGAGTGAAGGTGTGGGACACCATGGGAGCTTGTCGCGGCTGATATAAACACAAAAGAGGAGATGTGGCTTCAATTTGGACCAAAGAAATGTTGTATCATGTGGGTAAGCAGCTTGGGAGACATGTGGGTGAGTCATGGAAGTGCTTGTGTGCAAAGAAGAGTTCAAAATGGGTCAAAATTCAAGCAAAACAAGCCGCGGGTCTGTTTTGGGTTACTAGGGCTCGAACTCTTTTTCTTGGCTTATATTTTGAGCACATTGATCAAGGAATGATATAAACATGATCTCATGGTTTGTATTAAGGCTTATCATTGGAAATTAGCAAGTGGTTTGTTTTAAAACGGGTTGAAATTGAGTAAATAAGGTCGCGGGGTTCATATAGGGCTCGTTAGGGTTTCTTTGACTTTTCTTGGCTTATAACTCTTGTATAATGGATCAAGGTTGATAGAATATTGATCTTAGGCATTGTATAAAGGATTATTAATGAACATTGAGTGGTGGTTTAAGCAAAAATGGGTCAAAATAGAAAAAGTAAGCCGTGGGTTGAATTAGGGCTTGTAATGGGTTCATTAGGGTTTTCTAAGCTTCAATCTCTTGTTTATTGCTAAAATGAAGATATATAATGAATTGTAAACTCATTTTATGAGTTTACAATGGTTCTTGATTGATTGTTCAGGATTAAAACGGTAAAAAATGAGTAAACGAGTCGAATGATCCATTTAGGTACGTTTAGGGTTTCTCGAATTCAATTTTTGTATAAAGGATATGAGATGATGAAATAATGATGAAAATAGGATTAAAATAATTGTAAAATATGTTATTACAACTTATTTGAGTGTTGGTTTAGGTTTAAAATGGATAAAAACGAAGAAACGGGTCATAGTGTAGTATTTAGCTCGGGTTAGGGTTTTTGAGTTTTGAATTAGGGTTTTGAGTGTAAAAATGTGTATGAAAGCTTATGAATGGAATAATTAGGGATTACACATTGTATATTGAGTGTATTTGCTTGCACAAGAGTGGTGGTGAAGAAACTGGAATGAAAACAGAGGTAAAACGGCTATTTTGGATGTCATGCTTAATGACTTGTACATTGTGCTTTGAAAACTTGTACTTGACTTGGAGGGAGTTTATATTTCAAATGAGATGTTATATTACTTGTATATATGCTTTAGTAGCTTGTACATTCACTTTAGATATTAACCCTTCATGGAATTTAGGGTTTAGAGGTATACGATAACGGTTTAAAGCCCGTTTTGATATAACGTTGCGAATGGTACATTATAGGAATAATGTACTTTGTAAAAAGGATATGATGATATTGACTTGACATGTTATGATGTTTGCTTGACATATATGAAGACAGGATTGCCATAGGTAGGTTGCGTGAGCTTGTCTACTTTAGTTATGCAAGTTACCTTGCATAATGAGATATTGACAATGCAAGTAATGTAATAAAGCAAAAAATTTCCCCGTATAATTGTGATAATAGTAAAATAGGTTTTGCATTTGATGAAAATTCTTGGGTTGTTATAGTCTCCACCCCTTACAGAAATCTCGTCCCGAGATTTAGTTGAAAGTTGTAGTGAATAGATGTAGGTACTGGGCATGAATTTGATTTTTATGTTAGGTTAATCAAGGTCACAAGTCCACGTATGTGATGCATTTATAATTATGTTGCGCACCATAATTATAATTACCTCCTTTCACACGTCTACTTATTCCAAGACCACACCTTCTTGATGATTAAGCCAATTGAATTTTCTTCCGATCCTGATAGACCTGGTGGATGGGATACTTTGATTGTGGGAACCTGTTAGGTTATAGGGCCACCACGCTTCTATGGGCCACTTCTGATCGTAAAAGAAATTCATTATCATAACCTTTAATGTTAACATCGAATAAGAATGCTAATCATGTGGGATACAGATTTGGGAATGAATAGATGATAAAGGTAATAATGATAATGATTAAGTAAAGAAAAGGAATTATTTTGTACAAACGGATTGAAAGAAACTTGTTTGTACGTATGTTATATACTTAAGCTATTATTATAATTTATGACTTCAAAAGAAGCGTCCAACTCTTGTAACACTAAGAATTTATTATAATTCATAGTTCGGATAATTATAATTTCTTATTCTCATGAATGAAGATGTGTCTTTTATTGATGTGGTTAATTCATTTTAATAAGATGGATATAAATCGTCTTACCTAAGATAATATCATTATATCGAAAAACGGTAATGTGTAGAAATGATATGATCATGAAAGGTAGTACAATTTTGAGTTGTTAATTGTACTGAGCATATAGTCTGAGGATGATAATTTATGTTTCAAAGGTATGAGGAGAGTATTCAGAGTTGAACATAATAGAATTGATAAACGATGCCGAATTTTGATATCATCAGATAACAAGATGTAATGGAATCATTACTTTATTATTTCATGGATAACTTTACATATGAAACTCTAAAGAGTTGATACTTATGCTACGTATCTCATAGCAGGATTCTAGATTAGTAACAACGACAAGTATTGTAGGCTTGATGATGGAGTTTTTCAGATTGAAAAAGACTTTAAAGCTCGAGAGTTGTTTCTTAGGGTTAGAAATTTAAGAGTGACAAAAACAAATTGTCTCTAAGTATGCTTTCTTGTGGCCCGGTTCTTTGCTTTTGAGCACTGATTCACATAATGTCCTTCCTTTCCACAGGTATTACAATGTTACGGGATATTGTTTGAAGATTATTTATAGTGTTGGGCTTTTGTCGCGGTTCTTGTTAGATGTCCTATCTTGTTGCAAGTTTGACACTTGACAGTACAAGGACCTATGTGATGTAGGGTGCATCTTTCACACAAAGGACGATTTCCAGTATATCCGTTGGTGGCAGTATAATTTCTGAAGGCTTCTTGTCTTCTATTCTGCTGGTGGTGGTAATCATTGTTATGGTTGTGATTGTTGTGGTTATTTTGATAGTTATCGTTGTTGCGATTGTTGGAGTGGTTATTGTTGTTATGATATTTGGGGTAGTTGTTGTTTTCGATGATGTTTCTCTTATCTTCAAACTTTCGTTTGTGATCATTGGTTTCTTGCACAGAATCACGCTTTATTATCTGATCCATTAATCTCTGGGCTATGTTGATGGCTTCCTCTAATGTTTGAGGATTCGAGGCAGTAACATTTCCTTCAATACTTCTGGGTAATCCACTAATGAATACTTCCATAAGTTTCTCAGTATTTGGTACCATGTTTGGGCATAAAAGGGCTAATTCTTGGAATCTTCTAATGTAAGTCTTAAGATCATTTCCTTTTACAACCAAGTTGTAAAATTCGTCTTCCCTTTTCTTGACTTCAGTTCGAGGGCAATACTTGTTGGTTAAGAGTCTTTTCAATTCAGTCCAAGTGATTTTATTGGCTTGATCTATTCCAATAGGTTGAGCGTATGAATTCCACCAGGGCATTATCGGTTAAAGTACCGGTAGCAAATGTCACTTTGTTTTCCTCAGCACAGTTGCTACAAGAAAATACCGATTCAGTCTGTTCAAACCAGCGAATGAGGTCAACTGCTCCTTCCGTACCATTGAAGTAGAAAGGTTGACAGCTAACAAACTCTTTATAGTTTCCCGTTTTTGCTACAGGAGTTCCAGTAGGTCCGGTGTTCCTGTTGGGATTACTAGCACTTGCATTGTTTCAGCTTGTGCTTTTAGAGCTGAGGAAATGCCATCAGTAATCAGTTGCTGGATGGCAGCTAAAGTTATGGCCGGTGTTTCAAATGTTAACGTCCTTTTGGGAGGTATTCTATCAACACAAGATAACACGTAGTAAGAATGACATCACAAGTTTTGAAAAGTAATACTTAAAAGAAAATGTGATGCTTAAAATGCTTAAAGGGAAATGCTTATTTTTGAATTTTAAGCACTTAGGGGTTATGGTATGATTTATAATGATAGAGATGGAGATAATACTGCATATGATGATGACAGAGATGATGATGAAAGAGAGATAAGTTGGTATTATGAAACAACAAGGTAACGGGATTACCTTTGTATTAAGAACAACTTGCCTTAGTACTGTACATAGTCAAGACTTGACAAGCGTTTTTATTTATACCACACATCCCGTGGCTAGGATAAAGTTATAACTAGTCTAATAGCTTGATGATTTTGAGCCGGTAGATGACATCCTAAAGATCTTCCTGATTTGTTTGGTGACGAGCTTGGATTTTCTCAATGATTTGTTCAAGATTGGAAATTCTGTAATGAGCAAAAGCAATCTTATCTCTTTGCCCTAATTGCTTCTTTTGAAGTTTGATAATCTGAGTACGGATTCTCTTAAGTTCGGTCTTTAATATGTTACCTTCTCTTTGTATGATCATTCTATCATTAATGCGTCCATCTTCCATTTTCTCAATGCGGTGAAAAGAGAGTTCATCTAAGTAATTCAAAATATCTTCGATCTGTTCCTCATGATGTTTCAGATGTATCTTAACTGAACTTTTTCCTATTTCAAATATTTGAGGTGGGGTAGGAGTATAAACTGAGAAAGATGGTGATACCAAATCACAGGTTTGATTCCGAGATGAATTAGATAACGTAGTTGAGGAAGAAGATGGCGAATGGATTTGCTTCTTAGGTGGTAATAGTTCTTCAGGAACAAAGAAATATCGGGGATCAAATAGTAGTGATGGTGGTAATACCGGAGATGGAGTCAAAATAGCTGGTGAAGTAATAGGATCTGGTGGTCAAATAGGTAATTCCTTAGCATAAAATGCTTGTACGTCCTTTAAACAAGGATTATTGTAGAAAGGTGAGAATACTTGTGGGATTATTTTATCTTTAGCGTTTTCCGAAGAGTTAAAAGAACTGCTTTCCGATGAAGTTAGGAAATAATCCGATGAGACCGAAGTATAGTTAAGAATATTCATAGAGGAAAAAGCATCCTCAATATCAGAAGTAGAGTGGTTAGGAGAAGACATCGTTCTGTTAACAACCCAGTTGTAAATAACATAAGTTATTTATGGTATAATATAGTATAAATAGGTAAATTTAACATACTTGTTCAGAAGTAGTGGCACGGGAGGACTTTGTTGCTGAAAAAGTAAATTGGGGTATATTTGTTTAAGGGTTTTTGAACCTTGTTCACTATAACCATGGCCTCTGATACCAAATCAGTAAACACCACCTATTTTTTTACAATATAGCTGCTGAAGCTAATCGGGGTATTACTTTTCATGATACAACAACAATCATAATCATATGAAAACAACCCAAAAGAGACTTTTATTAAAGATAGATGTTTATCATTCCTTTCAAATCAAAGTTTTACAAAGGCAGTCCCAAAATCTAGAAACATAAAATGTGAAATGATAACATGTTTTAACCATCTTCAAGTCCATGCCACTCTGCCATAAGTTGCTCATTCCTGAGATAAACATGCATAAAAAGGTCAACACAAAGGTTGAGTGAAATTCATAGGTTTGAAATGTAATAGTTGAATACAAGTATAATGGAAATACTTGGTATTGTAGGGACAATCATCATGGGGAAACATTATTTATTGTCATCTAACTCATGACATCAATACATTATCAGGGAAATCACCGTAGTGATATTGTAAGGGACAGATGTGCCCCCGATAGGAAAAGATAACTTGCCGAAGGTTACCTATTAGGACAAATATAGTGCGTTGGCTATGGGTATACCAACGGGAGCCGTCACCCCCAATAGATCTATTCACAATATTCGCGTTCACTACAAAGATCACTCGCAATGCAAGTAATTAATGATTTATGAAATGTAAATAATGGCACTTGGAAGCTAATTAGGGCAATAATATATATGATAGTATACATTAGAAAACACTTGAGCATTCATTGGTTTATATCAGAGTAGCACAGGTTTATAAAGTATTCACAAGATTGAAATAAGGTTTATGAATTCATTAAGTCCTTTGAAAAGTGAATCACTTGTTATAAGATAAACGATAATGTATAATGATTTGGTAACAAGCATGTATCCCCCCCTTGTCTTGTTTATAAAAATTCAAAAGATTGAAAAGCGTGGCTAGTGACACACTAAGTCCTTAAAAAATAATCACATTGTCATAAAGATAAACGAGTATGTAAAAGAGTTTTGTAACAAGCATGTACTCCCTCCCGCTGGTTTATAAAACACTGTAAATAAGTAAAGTCGAGGTTATGAATCTCACCTGATAGGTAGATGTAATAAATATTCTAAAATGAAAGCTCACGACCTTATCACAATCTTAACAGGGAATGTTGATATAGCAAATGATCGTAAATAGCCACGTCACGTAACCGGAGTAAATAAGTTTTTGAGTCTTAGGAGATTGTGACTCAAGAACTTAGTTTTTAAGAGTGATGAGTTGATATGAAGAGTTTTGAATTATTGTAACACTGTTCGGGCCGATCAATAATTCAGAAAGTCATTCAGTAAACGTTTGAGGAGCTAGGGCACTTTAAATCATAAACCCAACAACTCAGTCATAACGTAATACCAAGATGAAAACTCTTAATATGAAGCCCCCTATATTGTATAACGACATAAATCCGTTTTTAAGCGTTTAATAAATATCGGAAATGTTTAAGCACGAGAAACGTTAATTCAAAGTCATGTCTTATAAATTTTGATGAGTTTTTATATACTTTTTCAAAATGTTCATTTTAATCCCTTGATTGAAAAGGCCAAAACTTACCTTAGAGTTTGCCACTTTTACGACTTTGGTCCTTCAAGTTTAAAAAATATACCAGTAAACCTTGGTACTTTGGAACGTTACATAATAGACCCTATAGTTTAAAACTATTGATAAAAAAAACAATTGCCCCAGCCCTTTAGTTATAAGTTTCAGAAAGTATACATATATACCCCTAGCAAGGATAATATTTACAAAACATGTCCCAAATTGCATACCATCTTATTTTTAAAACATTCAATAGATATTTTTAAGTTCTAATAAACCTAAAATATGGAAGATTTAATGCAACGTAAAGTTAAGAATAACGATTCGTTAAGCTAGAAGCCCAAAAAAAACGGTCACTTAGGGTTCAAACGAAAGCGTGCGGGTTTTAAGATTAATTTTCCTTCATTAATAAATAAAAGTGGTTATTTTTAAACATTAGTTAAGCAAGCTAGGATAGATTTATAACAATATTTAATCATTAAACATGTAGTTTAAGAAAAACATAAAATTAAGGGTTTCGGGTGTACGTTTTCGGATCAAAATGGAAAATGAGCAAAATGAGCTATGAAACTTAAAACAAAGAATATAATTAGATCATATGAACATTGCATAAGTAGAACATTCAAAACATGGATTGAGCTTCAAGGAGCAAAAATTGTGAAATGGGTCCATTTCGGTAGTAATTTAGCTACGTCGTCACGCCTTGTAGAGCCTATGTTCCCCCCCCCGGGGCGTCAAATCTTTAAAAGCATCGCTTTCTTTATCTTCTTATATGAATTCTTAGGATTCATATGAAGCAGAGAATGTTAGCTCAATTAGGGTATAGAAAGAAGAAGATGGGGATGATTAGAATGAATAATGTGCTCCTATTTTATTAGTGCTAGCCAACACCTTAAGAGGCCAATAAACTATTGATAACAGGTATGACACATGGGGTAAGTGGAGAGGTTAGGGGAATGATAAATAGAAGGATAGAATGCAAGGTGGAGGTGGTTTCTAGAAGTTTTAGGGGTGTTTGGTTTTGATTTATCGCATGGTTTTTTTTGGACAGCCAACACCCGACCTCGGTAAATGGAATTCCCATATACAAACCATAATTCCGTTTGAAGCTCAAACCACCGAAGCATTGGTTAGATATTTGAGTCCTCTACAAAAAACGTTTAGTAATATTACATAATTTGAGTTTACTATGGAAAAATTGTGGAGATAATAAGTCCATTACTACAGGTGTGCAGAATCTGCGTACCTTTGCCATTTCGGCTGTAACTAATTCATCCGACGTTGAATCGGGTTGATTCCACCAGAAAAATGATCACAAGACATAGGGCTATAACCTAGTGTTTTCACTTAATATCAAGATCCTATTGATATTTCTCAGATCTTATGTTTTATAGACCTGTCCGATTTTGAATTAGGACCTAGTTTTAGTTTTAGGGTAAAACTAGATTAGTGGAGTATTCTGGGTTTAATTCTTGAATATCTGTTGTTGAAATGATATGGATATGATTGTTAATTGTAATTTAATTATTATCAACTTATTTAAGTGTTGTTTTGGGGTTATGATGGTACAAACTAAGAAACTGGTCATGATTTACTATATATTGCCCGGGTTAGGGTTTCTGGGGGGGGACTTTTGAATTAGGGTTTTGAGTGTAAAAATGTGTATATAGCTTATGAATAGAATAATAGGTTTACACATTGAACATTGAGTTAGTAGCTTACACAAGAGTGGGGTGAAGAAGACTGAATGAAAACGGAGGTAAAACGCTATTTTAGAGATCATAAGCTTAATATTTGTACATTATGCTTTTAAGGGATTTGTACTTTGACTTGGAGGGAGTTTATATTTCAAATGATATGTTATATATACTTTACTATGTCTTTTAGGTAGTTTGTGCATTCACTTAGAAGTTTAATCTTTCACATGAATTTAGTGTTTAGAGGCATACGTATAACGTTTTATAAACACCTTTGAATATAACTTCGAATGTACAATATAGGAAAAACTAATGTACTTTGTACTAAGATATTAAGATATTGACTTGACATTATAATGATATTATTTCCTGTGACATATATAAGAACTGGATTGCCATAGATAGGTTGCGTGAATGCGCGGTCTACTTTAGTTAGTAAGTGTACATGACATACTAGATATTGACAACAGCAGTAATGTTAATAAAGCGAAAAATTTCCCCGTATAATTGTGATCATAGTAAAATAGGTTGATGAAAATTCTTGGGTTTTTAAATACTATCGAGTTAGAGCATAAAGCATATTGGGCTTTAAAACATGCTAATTTCGATCTTCAAACCGCGGGTGATCACCGAAATCTTCAACCATTTTTTTTTTTTTAAATGAACTTAATGAGCTTCGTATTCAAGCTTACGAGAAATATTTGATATAAAAAAGAGGACGAAGAAGCTGCATGACACTAAGATCAAAACCAGCATTTTCAATGTTGGTGATCGAGTTTACTCTTCAACTCTCAAGTCAAAAGATATTCTCGAAAGCTAAACACGTTTTCGGGATCCTTTCACCATCACCAAAGTTTTTCCATACGGAACCATCGAGTTATCTTCAACCCCGAATGGTGACAAACTTTAAGTGAATGGTCATCGTGTGAAGCAGTAAACTTCGGAGGAACTTACCACCCAAGGAAGTCCAGGATCTCTAAACTTTCTCCAGGAGAATAAATTCAAGTGGTATAGGTCAAGCTTTAGTGACCCTAAACAACGCTGCGCTTCGTGGAGTAAACCCCATGTGCTTATTCCATTTTTTTCTTTCTTATTTCTATTGTGATGTGAAAAGGCTTGTATTTTTCCGATTCTTGTTGTTTGTGCTTGTGATTGTTTGCAGGATTGACCCAAAATTTTCTGAAGACTCTCGTGTTCGGTGTTTATTTGTCCCAAGTCCACTCGAGCTTTACCTAGCCTTTGCTTGTAAATATTTGGGGAAATCCATTAGCCTAGATTATTATCCAGACTACCATTATCTTTTAGAATACTTGATACACGGCCTTGAAATTTTTGTGATACTTTCTTCATGCTTGGTTTGATGCATTTCGACTTTTTGAGTTCTAGTATGGTGGGTTTTTAAAGCCTTAAGTCTAGAACTAATTGAGACAATGTTTAATTTTATATGGGGAAGTATATCATTTGATATATCTACCTTCTTTGCCGTTGTTCTACTACGTACCAGCCGTTTCCCACAAAAATATTTAAAATTTTTAATCTTAATATCTAGTTTATTGTTTATATATATAATATATATATATATATATATATATATATATTAATATATATATTATAAAAATACTATATATATATAAATATAAGTATAATATTAATAGTGACTACAATGTAGGCGTTCGTTGTGAGATTGGAAAAGTAAATTTTGACCAGCCGGTTTTATATCTTAGCTTTCCTCCTTAACTGTAAATAGATTGAATTTTGCTAATCTTTTATTATAAGGAGCTATAAACGCAAGTCTAGACTTTAAAAAAAAAGCCAAAAACTTTGCAAGTTTTCCTCCCATATTGATTTTTAAATATGCAAGATCATTTATTAGAATTGAATTTGTTGCCAGTATATTTGACTTTTTAAAGTCCGATCTTAATTCTTAGCTAATATTTCACGAGTCTCTTCTTAAAATCGTTAAATTGTGAAGAACAGAGATGATAGAGTAGAATAAAATTATAATGCTAAACATAGAATATTAGGATTTCCTTAAGCTTCTAATGTTAATATGGTACTTTTTTCTCCTAACTCCCATTAGCTTGTTTCACCTTTATAATAACTGTTAAAATAAATAAAGCTTCTTTGGTTTTTATACGATCTTAGTTTATATCACTTTCTTCGGTGAACTAAGGTACACATCGATGTTTTGTCAGTGTTATGGTAAATAGACTCCTGGACCATGGTCGGCTGCATGCCGAAGTGTTAGTTGATTACACGAACCACATGACTTGAAATTTGGCTATTAATAATAATAATATTGAAGATAACCGAAGCCAAATAAGAACTTGCTGGATCATGGTCCGGCTCCACTACAGAGTGGTGACAAGATCCGGTTTAAAAAAAAAAGGGTGGAGGACATAAAAAAAATAATAAAAAGCTCTGTGGTTGATAAAAGTTTACTGCCTCTTTGCCGCTCATAACCGATGCGGCATCTTCAAATAGGCACATAGTAATAATAATCCGAGACTGATAAAAGTTTGCTGCATCTTGCCGGCTCACAAAAACCGATGTTGCAGCCTCTAAAAGTCGAGGAAATTACCGATGTCGAAAAAGTTTGCTGCATCTTGTCGGCTCACAACCGATGTTGCATCCTTCTAAAGGACCAAGGTTTAATAATGTTGTAATAATAAGAAGAATAAAGCCAAATTTCAACTCCGGGGTTATCTAAATAAAGCCCCTCCGTCTATGAAATAAAAAGGATAACCCCTAAATCATGCGAAATTAGAACCTTAATGTGGACCTTATTCTCACCATATCGTCTCTTTAGGAAAGGATTTCAAACTATTAATAGTCTAAACCCGGTTTTACTTTATTAATAAGGACATAATTTATTTGTCACAATAATAATAATAAAATCCTTAGAGGAAGTCAGGAATAAGATGAAAAGGGTAATACACAATTACTAGCTTTTATGAGTAGTGATTAGCATCATAACATGTATATTCCAATGATCATGTTTTTTAAGCTTGGCTTGGAGAGGTGAAAGTCAGGGATGATGAATTTATCCATTTGGACACTTTTGTGCTTTTTGTTCCATGATCCTAAAAGTTATCCATGAATAATGAAAACAATACAATTTATTCACACATGAATAATTTAAGTTCAATTAGAATAATCAAAAAAAGAAAAGTTTTAAAAAATGGGAAAAAGGGGTGTTTTTAAAACTTGTGATTTCTAAACTCTCCCCACAAAAGACTTTGCTACTTTTCAAAGATTTAGTTTGGGGAAGTTTTGAGGTATTTGGTTTTGGAGCATATAATATTGCTGAGGACACAACAATCACTTATGATTTGGAGGAATTTTGTTATGAGAGAAATCACATATCCTTTTTCAATCCAAAAAATGGCCCTTTAAATGAACAAAATGGTGCAAATTATGGCTTGTAAATTGCTTTTTTGGATGAGATTTCATTCGTGATGTTAGGTACGGAAATTGCAAAAATCATAAGAAAACGAACAAAAACCGACAAACACGAAACACGAAGGAACGTATAGAGTGCCATAAGCCAAAGTTTTCTAGCAAATCTAGCAAAAGGTCAACAAAGTCAACCTTGGTCAATCCTTGGTCAACCCACAAAAGAACTATAAATCATCGAAACCCAAATGAACCCTCACAATGTAAATAAATTTCAACAAAAGTCCCAAAAAAAAATCCCTAACAACGGATAGTCATAACTAACGTCGTATATCCCTTAATTATAAAACCATATTTTTTCTTTTTTTTTTTTTATTTTTATTTTACCCAAAGAATCTTTTTAACCATTAACAATTTCCCGCGGCCTCAACATTTAATTATAGTAACCCCTGGCCCAAAACCCTTTACCCGAGTCCAGCTCAACCCCTAACCATAACCCTCGGGTCAAACAAAAATGTATAAACTGAAAAGAAAAGCCGCGAAGGGGAATTACTATTCCCCCATCGTCCCAAATTAACCCCTAGCAACAAATCACTAGAGTGTAAAAAATCCTAGCCCAAGCTCGTCCAGCATGGCAATCAAAGATCCCAAATACCATGTCAAGCATCAAAAAACGATCACCCTATTGATATTGAGTGGACAGCTCTGACAAAAGAGATGACCGCGAGATTAAAAACAAAACCACGACCTCTTGATGTAAATTTACAACTGAAATCAATGCAAAAGAAAGACCCCACTCCAAAGAAAAGGGATTGCCAGCTAGGCAATCTGTGTGCCTCACATTCTAATCAACGTCCAAAATTAAGGATCCAAGTGATTGAAAAAGAATTGAGGGCCAAGAATAAGACCAAGGGGTAAGCGGTAACAGACCTAGAAGCTTCATCCTCCCCCCTAAAATAGAATTGAAGGCCTCTCTCACTCACTATAGATAGTTCAAGAGAGTAGTTTTTTCTTAGAAGCTTATAGTTTAAGTTTTAGCGTTAATTTTCTTGTAAATATCACTTATATTTTCATTAAATGTAATATCCCTTTTCAAGCAGATTGTACTACATTATTATTATTAATTAAAAGTTGTTTTTCATTTAACTACTTTTATCAATCCTGTTTTTCACTTATTTGAAAAATGATCTAAATAAGCCCCTCATACTGTTTCATAAGCTCAAGAATTTCAACTCATAAGCTACAAAAAGCTATTATATACTTGAAAACTCAAAGGAATTAGATAGCTGCTAAGAGTTTTCAAGTCGGTATTAGTGATTTTGGTCAAGCAATAGGATTAGTATAGGATTTGGGATTAAGCTTAAGCTATAAGCTTAAGCTACTTGATAAATCTCTAATAAGACAAACACCTCTGTTTAGCTGATGTGAGGTACACATCTCTTTAAATTTCCAGTTTTTACCTTATTGACAATTTAAATTCTAGCTTATTTTGCAAATTAGCTTAATTTGCCTTTTAATTTGCTTATTATTGTTGCATTTAGCTTAATCATGTTGTTGTTCTTTTTGAGTTCACCTAGTACTTAAAATTTAGTTTTGCAACTATAATCAATAAATCTATGATAAAAAGTAAAAAATAATTAGCATAGTAATTTAGCTTATGTTCTGGCTTTATTTGTTAGTTTAAAATTGTTATTATTCTGGTTAGTAGCTAGTAATACTGGTATTTGAAGTTTGTGATCTAAATCTCAATTTTATAAACTTAAAATGGCTTTTAAGGATTTAAGGGGGGGTTTGGGACAAGTAGTACTAACTCAGGTTAGTACTGCTTAAGTCTATTTGTTCCTTTGAATTCATTTTAAACTTCAATTTCAAGTTTATAAGAGTAGGATTTAAGAGCTTAGTTTGGTTTAATCAAGTTTTCAAAGGTTTAATAGTTGTTAAGTTTAAATCTGTGGCCATAGCACATGTTTCTAATTGAATTATTAGACTTAATTCCTTTCTAATGGTCTTAATCACTCCAAATTGTCCTTTAACTTAGTGTTTTAAAGTTGAGAAATATAAACTTTTAGGGTCGTGGCACTTGTAGGTTTTAAGTTTAGGTTAGACATTCATGTCCAACAATGCATGCAGCAGTCATAAAAAGCCAAATAGTAGCCAATTTCCTAGCTAAAAAAATCCAGCAGTAAAAATAGTTTTTTAGAAGTTCAGATTTTGTTCACAAGTAGATTTTAGGTAATAGTAGATCTATTTCAGCTTATTTTGCTTTAAAAAGTTCATTAAGCTATCTGTTTTTAAGCTTAAATTCAGCATTTTGTCTTTAGAAAAAAACCAAAGGTTTCACTCACCATAAACTGAGTAAATAGCTATTTCAAATAGCTTTTCTTTTACCATTTAATTTTAAAATAGTTTTTAAAGACCTTTATTTCTAGTAGCTTTTAGGCCAATGTTTAAGTAGGTATATGGCTTATAGGCATAAGGATCCATTTGCTTATCTAGAAATAAGCTTAAAATTGCCTCTAGGGACTGTTTAATTAACATTTTTCATCAAGTTGCTTATTTGAGAATTTTAGCTTATAGCATATTTTCTAGCTAAATCGTGCTTAAAATTGTTTAGTTAAGTAGTTTAAAGCAGTTTGTAGCTTATTAGGTCCAGGGATTTTACTTATAGTCTTTTCAATAGAAAAACAAAAAACAAAGTTAAATAGCAGTAGCTTTCATTGAGTCTTTCATAGCTTATTAGATTTCACACTCCTTTTTGATTAAAGATTTAGAGAGCGCTTAGACTAAGCTTTCCAAGGTAATATAGGCTAGATTGCCAAAGGGTCCATGGATGCTTAAAAATATACTCAAAGTTACTATTTAGACTATTTGGTTTAGAATAAGTGAATATTTGAGATTTCAAAAGCTTGATTGCTTATAGGTTCGAGTTGCTTATTTCCAGCTTATTAGGGTAGTCATAGATTGCTTATAGCTTATTAAATCTTAGTTTTAGCTTATCTTAGTTTGAGCTTATTAAGTTTTCAAAAAAGTAAAAAAAAATGGTTAAAGTGTTTCCAGTATAGCTTTTAAGCAATTTACTATCTTATTAGTGAATTTAGGAAAAAAAGTTAATTTTATCAAAAGTACTTATTCTTACTAGTCTTAATAAAACTTTGGCTTTTTAGGTTTTTAGCAAAAATACAAAAAAAAGGGAAGCAGGGGCAATTGTGGGTGAGTAGCATTTAAAAAGCATTAGGGAAGGTGGAAATCCCAAGTGAGCAAGGCTCGAACTCGGGACCTCAACACCCTCAACCCAACGCTTTACACCCAACACACTCAACCATTGTGCTACATTAGCTCATCCGTCATTCCTTGCACTTATTATTCTTTTATTACTTATTTAGCCCATTAAGCATATAAGCATGTTTTGGCTTATTTCACAGCTTATTCGATAAGCTGTTTTCATGAGCTTATTTTTCTTAGATTTTATACTATTCAAGCTACTTTTATAATTTTTTTAGAATTTTTATAAAACGTTTAGTATTTTTTATATTTTTTTTCTTTAAAATTATTTTTAATTCATAAAAAATTATAAAAAAGTCAAAAAAATATAATTCTTTTTTAGAAAATTTACTTTTAACATTTAGAACCTAGGAAAAATAGGTTTGCTTTCGTAGGGTTTAAATTGCAAAATTTCATTTTTTAAAGAACGGGATTGAATCCCGTTCACGTTTTTAGAGTTTTTAAGCCCTAAACACCTTCGTTTTTAGTCTAGTTTTCTTTGTTTTAGTTTTTTAGTCAATTAAGTCTTACAAAAATCAAAAAGATCATTTTAAGTTTAATTTTGATAATTTAGGGTTTTTAGGTCCCGTTTAGGATTCCCGTTTTACATATTTAGTTAAAGTTTAATTTCCTGTTATTAAAGTTAGGTTTAATTGTCCCTTAATTTGCTCACTATTAGGATTTTAGAAAACGAATCTTCTTCGAACCAATTCAAGTCATTGTCCAAATAACAAACGAGGTCTCAATTTCATAAATCTTTGGGAAAACGACCCGGTAATCACTTACCGGTTAAAACGTGTAGTATTTTTGTAAGATTTTTCCTACTACCTTTGTCCTCAAGGGTAGTTTTGGAATTTTCTATACTTTGGATATTATTACGTATATAATTGACAGAGATCAATTTTTGGCGCCGCTGCCGGGGATTTGTGATTAAGATTCTTTCGTTTGAAGTTTGTTGATCGTGATTTGGAGAACCTTTCGTCTTCGAAAGTTACGCTTTTAAGAAAATCAAAAATACAAAAAAAAATTAAAAATATAAAAAGTAAAAAAATATTTTTCTTTTCTTTTTAGTATAAGTAGAAGATTATTAAATAAGAAAAATACAAAAATATTTTTCTTCTGAATTTGTGAATATATAAGAAATAATTTTTTTTTACCAAGTTGGTAAAAGAACACCAACAAATAATACTTTCAATTGAAGTATTATCCATCAATAAGTTCCCGAACCAAAGATTAAAAAATTTACCGTTTGTGTCACTTACGAAAAAGGCGCACCTCTTTTGTAAAATTTATTTTACTTAAGAGAGTTACCCTAAGTTTGTTGATTATTCGGTAAACAAAAATATTTTCTTTTCTCATTTCTTTTATCATTGTTTGTTTTGTTTAGTGCATGCGCACTAGAAATTCTAATTTTCCAAATAATTCAAACGTAACCATTTCGAGACGTCGAAATAGAGGACGTGCTCCAAACATAGTCGAACCCGAGCTTCGTACTATCATTGAGTAAGACGACTAGAGAGGCTTTGAACATAATTGAGAATAAATCAAAAGTTTGTTATTCACGTAATAAATCGAATGTTTCTAGGATAAATACGACCAGGAGATAACAGTCAATCTACAGTTTGTGCGGCAACGGGTTCTTAACCAATCAAGTTTACACTCTATACGTGTTAGTAACCAAATGGCACCACCAGGTCTTTGCTCCAGGTGCAAAAAAATTAGTCAAAAATAGGATTAATCTAATCAGGTCAAGGGAATAATTTTAATCGGGGAAATAATTTTCATGGAAATCAAGGTTTTCAAGCTCAAAATAATCATGCTCCAAATTTTCAAAGTCAAGGATTTCAAAACCAACCTTTTCAAGTGCCTAATAATCATGTTCAACAAGATTTTTCAAATGAGTTTTCAAGTTACAAGAGAACTAATGATCAAATGATGAGAAACATGCAAAATCAAATCAACTTGTTGAAAGGAGACTTTAAGAATGAAATTCAAAACACGATGAAGACTCAACAAGCCGTCTTGATGAATCAACAAAATGTTTTTCAAACTAACTTGCAAAATATGTTAAGTGGATTCTTTCAAAACCAAGCCTCAACTTCGGGTACTCTTCCGAGTAATACCATTCCAAACCCGAAGGGTGAGATGAAAGCGATCACTACTCGAAGTGGTGTTGCTTACGAGGGACCCTCGATTCCTACTAATCCTTCTCCTAAAAAGGTAGTGGAACGAGAAATCAAGGAGATAACAGATAGAGAGCAAACAAATTTCCAAGGAAGTACCGCTCACATCCCACCTCCGGTTAATCTTATTCCAATTTTAGAACCAATGTTCTGTGGACTTTACCTAAGCCGAATATTCCATATCCTTCACGACGTAATGATCAAAAGTCCCGTGACAAAGCTTCAAATCAAATGGAGAAGATCTTTCAAATCTTTCAAGATTTGCACTTCGACATCAGTTTCGCGGATGCTTTACTTTTGATGCCAAGATTTGCTCCTATGATTAAGAGTTTGCTCATGAATAAGGAAAAGTTTCTTGAATTAGCTAAGATACCGTTGAACGAGAATTGCTCGGCGATGCTCCTCAAAAAGCTTCCCGAAAAGCTAGGAGATCCCGGCAAGTTTCTTATTCCATGTAATTTCCCAAGAATAGATGTATGTCACGCATTGGCCGATCTTGGCGCGAGCATAAATCTTATGCCCCTTTCCTTTTGGAAAAAGCTTTCCTTACCCGAACTTACACCAACTCAGATGACTTTAGAGTTAGCGGATCGATCGATTACTCATCCTAAAGGACTCGCTGAAGATGTTTTCTTTAAACTTGGGAAATTTCACTTTCCTACCAACTTTGTTGTTGTTGATTTCAAAGCCGATCCTCGAGTTCCTCTCATACTTGGGAGATCATTTTTGAGGACCGGTCGTGCTTTAATTGATGTTTATGGAGAAGAAATAACCCTTCGAGTTGACAATGAAGCCGTCACTTTTAATCTCAATCAGACTACGCGATACTCCTCGACATATAATGATTCGTCGATAAACTGAAATGATATCATCGACGTGGCTTGTGAGGAATTTTCTCAAGAAGTACTTGGTTTTTCGAATAATTCTTCGAGTGGCAATCCCACTTCGTCTTCAGAACCGATTCTTTCTTCTACTACCCCTTCGTTCACTCCTTTTGAAGGAGGAGATTTTATTTTGGAAGAAATGGAGACTTTCTTACAAACTCCGGATGAGTTTACGGATTTAGATGATGATTTCTACGACACAGAGGGAGATATTCTTTATCTTGAGCAATTGTTAAATGAAGACCCATCTCCGACTCTCTCTCCAAAGAAGAATGAAGACCTTAAGGAAGTCACCAAGGCAAAACCTTCAATTGAAGAGCCTCCGGAATTAGAGTTAAAAGATTTACCATCTCACTTGGAATATGCTTACTTAGAAGAAAACGACAAGTTACCCGTAATTATTGCAAAAGAGGAAAAAGAATCTTCAATATTGGAAGTAGAGTGTGTCGGAACCCGATCTACACTTTCACTTCATATTACAAACCACAAATCGAACTAGAAAAGATATAAAGAGAGATTGAGTTGTTTTCTAGAGAGAGAAATAAGAGAGAGAGAGATGAGAGAAAAGAGAAAGAAGATATTTATTAAAAATGAGAAGTTGTGATATTTTCTAAGTAAAAATATCTATATATACCCCTACACATTTAATGTTACGCGCGGGATATTTAACTAGGACTCGGGCTCGGGTTTTGTTTGGGATTAAACCTGAAACATATACAATATTAGTTTAACTATCGAGCCTGATTCCCAATAATATTCTATTACAACATTAACTAATTAATTTACCGAGACTTAAATACATAATGAACAAACTTCATGTTCGACTCAATATTTTGAGGCTAACAATCTCCCTTGAAGTGAGTTCATTGATGACACTCCTTCATGAGATCAATGAGATTGCTTTTGTCGTTAAGCTCATGTGGTCTTGGTCTTTCTCTTTGTTCTTTGTTGTAGGCTTGTTCCTTCATGCTTTGTGATCTTGACTTTGAGCCTTTGTCATCGTCTTTATCGTCTATGCCATCTTGCGATCTTGTGTCTTTGACCAACATTCTCATACTATTGCATTATCTTGAAAGCTTTAAATCAGAGTTAGCGGAAGTCTTTGTCTTTAAATCTTGATCTTTCATGATAGTTTGTATTTGTAGAATGAGCATGAATATGTGGTAATGAATCGACTTTGGTTGATTGGGATACTGTCACCATCCTTTTAACCTGCAGGTTTACATTAGTGATAATTGAGAAAATTGATTTGAAAATCAATCGACGTATTACTTGTAAAAGCTTTTTTGTAACACATCGGGAGTTTTAATCTTTTATCAAAATTCATCAACCGTCAATTCATTTACTAGACCAAATCGATATCCAGTTGTCACAAGTTTGATTCATATAGAATCTCGCAAGTCACCTACCAAGAGCTTGTTTGATGCTGACTCAAGCAGGATTTCCATCTTCATTGTGAATACTTATAGTATCACTCGGATGTTCTGGCAAATATCACAA
>BQNB010054239.1:0-39632 GCA_026074375.1 Tanacetum coccineum | reverse complement strand
GATGATGAAGTTATCTTTTAAGACACTTAATTATGCTTTTTATTCTATGATCCTTAAAGTTACCAATGAGGTAATGAAAACAATACATTATGTCAACACAAATAAGTTGTAGTTAGGTAGATAATTATCAAGAAAAACCATAAAAAAAAGAAAAAAAATCTTTGAAAATGGGAAATCGGGTGTTTTATAACTTGTGATCTCTTAACTATCTCAACAAAAATCTTTGCTACTTTTCAAAGGTTTAGTTTGGGGAAGTTTTGAGGTATTTGGTTATAAGGCATGTGATATTGCGTGAGGACACGCAATCGTTTAGTTTGGGGAATTTTGATAAGTGTAGAATACACATATCCATTTATGCTTAAAATAGCCCAAATAAACCCAAAACAGACCAAAAATGGCAAAAATATGCTTGTATTTGTGTTTTGTGTGTGCAGGTACGGATATATCAAAGATCACAAGAAAACAGTCAAAAACAAGCAAGCACGGACACGAGAACGGAAGAGTGGACAAAAGCCGGAAGCAAAGCCAGGAAAAGTCAAACCCTTAGTCAAAGTGGTCAAATCATGGTCAACAAAAGAAGACAAAACCCAAAATGATCCAAATAAGTCCCTTAACTTTTCAAAAGTTACAAAAATAGTCCCTGGGCCTTAATAGGCCTCAAAACCCTAAATACCCTCACCCGGATCCATAAGCCTAAGTACCTAGCCCATTACTCTTTTATAAAACAACAAGGACCTAAATTGCCATTTTCTAAAACTTCTTTTACACTATACTTTAGAGATAACAAAGAGAGGGGCTCATTGTGTAATTAACCCTAAGTTCAAACCGAATTTTTTACCTTTTCAGTTAAAAAAGAGCGCCAAGGGCTTGGCACTATTCACCCTTCGTCCCAAACGTGCCTTCAGTCAAATCAAAGGGGTTTTCAAAATTAAAGGGTACGGAAGTCAATTCAAGTGATGAACAACACTATGGCAAGGTCAAATTTGTAATATCAAGGGACTCTAATTGGCTAGTTCAAGCAAGAGGCCACGTGGACACTTAAGAAGCACAAGTGATGGATAGATTTTACACTAGATCCTCTCACAAAAGAAGCACAAGCTGTCACATCAAGGAATGACAGCTTGGCAATCCTTGAGTGCACACATTTGATCCAACGGCTCTTATTTAGCTCCCAATCATTGAAGAAATTAATGGACAGGATTTATTGGAGCGTGCAGAGGCTGAGAAGACCTAGAAGCTTCAGCTTGGCACTATAAATAGGCTACACTCACACACACAAGAAGAACGAGGAGTAGGGATTAGATAGTAGCTTTTAAAATTTCAGCTTAAATCTTAATCATGTAATTTCATTTTCAGTTATTGTAACCTTCTTTAAAAAGTAATGTAATCAATTTCTTTTGTTAAATGCAATTCAGTTTTATCATAAGCTCTTATATTTTCAGTTTCTAAGCTCTCAGTTGTTTTCATAAGCTAATAAGCTCTCTTAATCTCTTCATTACTTCTGTCACTTTTCATAAGCTCAAGTTAGAGCATAATTCAGTATTAATCTATTCAAATCATAGAACTAGCTTATTTACCTTTGCTTTTGGGTGTTAAGAATTTATGGAAGAGAGATCAATCCTGGAAGGATCTCTATGGACTTAACTCCTATAAGCTAGGAGAGCTTGAAGCTGCCCTTTTAGGACCTCTTGTTTAGCTAGAGGAATAAGTAAGTCTCTCTTTATTTTCCTTGCTTTTTAGCTTAGATAGTTGTTTTATTGCTTTATATCCTAGATCTGCTTATTTGCTTATTAAGTTAGCTTATTAGTGCTTATTTGTGGATCATATAGCTTAATAGTCCTAATTGTTCATCTGTTTTTGATTTTCTTAGTCTAGATCATAGTTCTTATATAATTTGTCATATAAGTCTTAAAAAACCAAAAATAGTAGAAGATTAGTTTAAATCTTAGATTATTGCTTAATTAGTTGTTAATTAGAGTTAATTAGGTTTGTTATAAGCTAAAAATCATCTGGTGTTAGGCTCTTGATAAATAGATTTCATTTCATGAAGCTTTTCAAATCTGTCAAAAATCAAAAGGGGTGTTTGGTTTAAGTTGTTTTGACCTCTTAAAATCAAAATGATTCTTGCAAGTTGTTTGAGATAGTTGTGTTTACCTTTAAAACTAGTACTAATTCAGTTTATAGAAGTTAGTTTTAAAAAAAAATCAAAAGTTTGAGCTTATTTTCATAGTTCTGCACCAGGGCATTTTCTATTTTTCTTTTACTTATGAAAATCTAATCCAAGCCCTTTAAGGCTTGGAATTTGCCTGTTTTGTGTTTGTGCACTCTACTTGAGTGTGTCTAAGTGCAGGTTTACCCCTAAGGTAACCTGCACTACTTGGTTTGTGCTTGTGCAATTTAGCCTTTGTCATTTGCACTAGCAGTGGTAACTTAAGTTACCACTGCTGTCACCCTTAAGATCAATTTAAACTAGCAATCTCAGGATCTAGGGTTTTAAATTCAGTTTACTTTTAGTCTTAATATAGCTTAAGGTAGAATAAAACTTAATTTTCATTTTCAAAATCATTTGCTTAGGTTCATTTAGGATTAAAAGTCACAAAAATTCCAAAAAACCAAAAACAGTAGGTTTAAGCATTTAGCTTTTAGTTCAAGTTTTCTAGCTACAGTTTAGAATTGTATGGATTAATTTTCTTAGCTTGTATATAAGGTTATGTAGTTTGTCAAAAGCTAAGGTCCAAATTGGCATTATGAGTTTTTTTAGCTTAAATTGGGATTTTTGAGCCTTTAATGTGTCCTTACAAAGTTTTATCATTTCATCATCATTTTCAGTTGCTTTAATGTGTTTCCAGCTCTTATTTCTTTTCTTAATTAGAATAAGCACATCATGAGCTTCCCATAACTTCTTTTGTTTTTAAGATTGAGCTTCAATTTAGCTTTTACAAGCTTGTAAGCTAAATCAAGGGTAACCCCTACTCTCTGCAAAGAGCTTTTGTGAATAAGCTCTTATGAGCTTAGATATTGATTTCAGTTAAAATTCTTTACAAAAGTTGCTCAAAAATAAGCCCTTTAAAAGTTCTAGTATTTAGTTTTTCATAAAAAAAGCAAAAAAAAAAAAAATGCAAAAAGTTGGGGTTGCCCACCCTCGAACCTGAGACCTCACACTTATAGACCCAACACCTTACCAACTTGCTTCATTAGCTCATCCGTCATTGTTTCTATCCATTACAAAACTTATACACATTTCATTCCCCTTATTCACAAAAATAAGCCTAGCTATATGAAGCTCATTTGAGGGCTTATTCGTTTAGCAATTTGGTTTTTCTTAATTTTCTTGTGTTCCTGCTAGTGTTTAAGATTTATCCTGAATTTTTTAGATTTTTCCAGCTTAAATTTTATTTTTAATCAATTTTCGAAAGTAAAAATCTTAAAAAATCAATAAAAAATAGAAAAAGTTTCAGAAAAATACAAAAAAATAGTTTTTAGTTTTATAAAAAATAGCTTGATGTTACATCATAAAAATCATTTTTCACCTAACTTTTAGATTTAAATTTCATATTTTGAGCTTAATGTATTAATTTTAAAAATAGAATTTAATTTTAAAAATAGTTTTTTCTGAGTTTTTTATAATATTTAAGACTTTTCTAAGCTTAAAAAATATTTTTCCCAATTTTTAGTACTTAATTTGCTATTTTTGAAGATTTAATTAGATTAAATTAGTCTTTAATTCATAATAAATGCAAAAATAATCAAAAAAATGTTTTTCGTTTTCCTAAAATTTTCTTTTGTCCTATTTTAGGTTTAGAAAATTAGTTTACATTTTTAGGAGTTAAATTTAGTTTATTTGCTTAATTGTCGTGTTTTATTTGTTTCCAGTATTTGTTCAATTGTTTAATTGCTTTTAATTGTTCAAATTTTTAATTGTTGCATTTTAGTTAGTAGATATAGATTACCAAAAATATCTTTGCTCCATTCAAATCATAATCCAAGCTTAAACGAGGTTTCAATTTCACTAGTCGTTGGGAAAACGACCCGGGTGATCATACTTACCCGGTTAAATATCGTATATATATCATTTATATATATTTTTGGAGAGTGAAATTTATCGAGGATCACTTGGTAATTTTCTTAATTTCTTTTTTAAAAGATTAATATTTTACTATATATTTACAAGTAATAAAACTGCTATCAAGTATCCCAATCCGTTTCTGTTTCTAGTTTATGTTTAACTTACACCTAACCTGTAACCTATTATAAGACCCTTTGACAGAAATGAATTAATACTTGCGCCTAGCGGTGAAGGTTTGATCCTTTATCAAGCTTATAGTAATTTATATGCTATGACAGGCAATGAGTAGTAATTTTCCATTTCCCATAGCTGTTATAATTTATTATACACCCGAGAAAGAGAGAATCCTAAACACTTATGTGAGGTGCTAGTATATACTTTTCGTGCTTTTACTTACGAGGTCTAGAAGGTTGTGTCGTAAATTGCTTTTAAAGAATATGTTAAATGCCCCCAATATTGCTATTGTCTAGGTAGAAAAGCCCATTTGCTTGAGGACAAGCAAATCTCAAGTGTAGGGTTATTTGATAAGGTGTCATTTTATACACTATTTTGGGGTCATTTAACCCCCTAAATCATGCAAATATGCCCAGATTATGTGCTTAATCATTTTTTTTAGGTTTTTAGCACTTGGATGGCAATTAGAGGAAATACACGTGACTTGGGCTAATTTGGAGAAGGAACGGACAAGACTATGACTCTACACCATTTATCTTGAAGAATTGTGCATACAGGGCGTGGAGATGGCGTCGTGGGTTTTAAGCGACGACGTCAAGATTTTCAAGGTAATGGCGTCATGGATTTGATGATGGCGTCAAGACGCAGCCGTCTTAAAGCGGCTCTAGAAGATTCCACTTGGAGACGGCGTCACGACTACAACACGACGCCGTCGCGGCACTTTTCTTATATATACAGAACCGATTTTATGGTTTTTAGTGTGTAACTTTGTATAACTTTGGGGAGACGAACCCTAATCATTCTAGTAGCTTTTAGGCCGTCTTTAGGGCCTCAAAACCTTATTGTAACTGACCTTGATCCATGTTTTAATCAAGTAAGATTGTTTATCTTTAATCATTCAATATGTCTTTGTATTGTTTGATTGATTTATGTTCTTCCTTTCTTTATAACATGCTAGGCTAAACTCTCCTTTACGATTGTATGAAACTTAGACTGTAGATCCTTTTAATGTTGCTTCTTATGATGGATGTGCGCATTAGGCTTTAGAAAACTAGCCATAAGATATTAAATTGGCATAGACGTCTAGGGAAATGCGAGTGTGTAGAAATGATACAATTGATAAGAGTCTTCATACTACCTTACCCCTAATATGGTTGATCCCTCTTAAGATATTTCAATTGCAATTAATATACTCTTAGGGGCCTTGTAATAGTCTTCATACTACCTTACTTGTGTGTTGCCTTAACAAAATATTAAATAGACGGCGGGTTCGTATAATTCGTTCATGACTTAAGAAATACTTACACAGATCATCACAAGTGTGACAAAGCAACAGGATTAGGAGAAACACTCTAAGGGGTAGTACATGATTAAGTAAATACATTTTTTTATCATAAAGTTATCACCAGTAGTTTAGATTATATTTAGTTTAATTAGTAAATCAAACCAACCTCTCAAACCTATGATATTTACTTGCTTTCATAAAAAAATAAAAATACAAAAAGAATCTTCTCTCAACCCTGTAGACCTTTGTTATATTCTGTTCGAGCCTTCCTAACATATTCCCGAGGGAACGATAACAACCTCAAGTCTTGCCTATAATACACTACAACGATTAGGTACACTGCCTAGGGAGTTGTAAAACTTCGTGTTGAACTCTTTACGACAACCGCACACCAGAAACATTGGCGGTGTGAATGACGGCAAGTCAGTGGTGGTAGGAAGGTGCTTTGTTGTGACAAGGACGACGAATACACAAACTCAACAATAAATGTCATTACAAAGAAGTTTATTTCGCATTTGAATAATGACTATCTATTTTTTAAACACTTTTGATTGTTATGTTTATAGAAATTAATGAAAACTTTATTTTTTATTTCAATTATTGTGTCTATAATATTTAACGTCATTGATAATCTATCTACGTACTCTTGAAATTTGTCAAGTAATACTATAAACCTAGCCCGGCCATTAGCCGGGTATGAAGCTAGTTAGTTAATATAGACAAACTAAAAATGACAAAAATCATTTAATAGTAAACATTTATAAAACAATGAACTTTTTACCCACGCTCAGTTGTACGGCATGGGATTTTATGTGTTTTTTACACAATTTAACTCAAAGATCGTTTCTGAAATCTGTAGGTAATTACAAGGACAACTTACATAGTTTTTTTCTCACGAACAATCCGTATATTTAACCAAAGGATTGTGTTTGTAATCACAAATGTTGTTACACAAATAGTCCCTAATTTTAGGCTATTGATTGCGTTAGTAATCCCAACTATTAACCTAATATACATTAGGTGTGCAGACAACGTCCTTTTGCTATTAATGAGGTCGCTTTGGAGTTCATGTGATCGTTTTGTAGTCAGGCTGGGTCGTTTAGTTTTATTAGGCTCTCTCCGTTCTGGGTTTTAATTTTGGTTTAGTTATAAATTTTTGGGCCCTTTGTCGTTACAACCAATTTCTTCGGTACAAATTACGCGACAACATACCTGTCTTCTTGAAGATATACATGTCTAGATGATGGGTTTGGTGTCAGGTGTTCATGCTGTTAAAATGCATGCAACTGTCATTTATTTTTATATTTTTAGCTGTCTTTCTCCTTTGGTTGTTCTCTCTAACCGATCTCTTCGTTACAAACAAGGATCCAACATGTAGAAGATGATTTATATATGCATGCATGTTTTATTGAACATATATGTGGGTTTATCTCTATATATACACACGATGATGTTGGTTATATTTGTTGCGTCGGTGATTATTTGTGGTTTTGTTGGTTTAGAGTGCGAGCTAGAAGTTTTGATTAGAGCTTTATTAATTGGTCAGCCTATGGCGTTCAAATACGTTTTTATAATTTTCATAAAGAAGGTTTATGTTTTTCGATATATTCAGGACTTTGATATTAGTTAATGCATGCCAATTTTTTGGCTTGATGTGGTCTGTATGTGTTTGATTAGTGATAACGTTTTAAACCCTAATGTGTGGCTGTGAGTGTTGATTTTTTATGCTCTGTGTAAGCTGTTTTCATAACTTTTAATTTGTTAGGTTATGGAAGCTATTTTATCTAAGTTATGGGATGGCTTTTCATAAGTGTTGTTGATTGACTTTTGTTAGCCTTACTATTTTGTGAAGCTGGCGTCTTATATGTGAATTGGACTAGCTATCGACACTGCATGATACGCAGGGGTTATTATTGTATAAATGGGATAGTTAGATCATGTAAGGCATATAAATACCCCTCATGACTCTCCATGAGGGGTGTGGAAGTTCATTGTTTATTTTCTAATCTAATATTACACACATACTTCTCCACCCTCTCTCTACTTTCTCTTACTAAAATAATATGGCGTATCTTATGTATTTTGATCAATCTCGACCCTCAAAACGGTGTTTATTAAGCATGTCAATTGGTATCAAGAGCTAACTGGGGGTGCGCTTATTGTGGTTTGTTGTTTTTGCAGTTTATGGCTTATTAAGAGCTTTTTCATAGCTTATTTTGGGATAAAAAGCCCACGGTTTGGTTTGTGTGGTGTGTTTTTGATAAAAAGCTTATCCACTCCCTCGTTTTTTATCATCCTTGTTGTATATCTAAAGGGTTTGGGGAGTTTGTTACTCGAAAATCCTAGCAAAAACTAGCGTATTTAAGCTTTTATTTGAAAAATGCGGTCTAAATTTTGATGTTAAAAATGTTAAAATTATGGTTTTTATGTTAGATATACTTAGTTTTGCAAAACATTTTGGGTAAAAACGCTAAAAATTATGGTTTTTAGGGTTTTTTAGTGTTTTGGTTTGTTTATACTTTTTGTTCATCTAGACGTTTGGCGGTATAAACTAGACGTTTGGCAGGATAAACTAGACATTTGGCAGGACAAACTAGACATTTGGCAGGTTAAAACTAGACGTTTGGTAGGATAAAACTAGACGTTTGACAGGATAAAACTAGACGTTTGGCAGTTAAACTAGACATTTGGCAGGTTAAACTAGACGTTTGGCAGGTTAAACTAGACGTTTGGCAGGATAATCCAGAGGTTTGACAACATTCGTCCAGAGGTTTGAAAACGTTCATCTAGAGGTTTGACAACGTTCATCCAGAGGTTTGACAATGTTCATCCAGCCATTTGACAACATTCATCCAACCATTTGACAACATTCATCCAGCGATTTGATCCATCATTTCAGCAATTTGATCAAATTTTCTTGTGAACTCAAAACTAATCTCAAACACTTAAATTGCAGCAAAAACACATCAACAAACAACAACACAAAAAACACAATACATCACACTAAAACGATCCTTATCAAGATTCACCTTCACTCTTAAAGGCTAGTATTATTCCCAAAATAGGTACTTAATCGTTCCTTTTCAGGTATTTCGCATTTGGAAGACATTTGGAAGAATTACATGTGACTTGGGCTCATTTGAAGAAGAAACGGACAAGACTACGGACCTACACCAACATTGCTCAAGAATTTCTCTACAGTGGCTGAAGACGGCGTCACCAATATAACGTGATACCGTCACAATGAAGACCAAGATGGCGTTACTAGATCTTATGACGGCGTCAGATACACGACCTAGCCCATTATCTAGAATATTCTCTTTCATGACGGCGTCACAATTAAAATGCGACGCCGTCGCAGCGATTTTTCTATATATACAAACCCGAAATTAGGGGTGAGCAACGGTCCAAAACCGGACCGGACCGGCTAGGACCGGACCGGACCGAGACCGAAATGGTCTAAAAAGCCGGACCGTGGACCGGACCGAAATGGATCGAGTTCAACTGTATAAGTAATCTATGTTCTTCTGCAGAACCTGCTAATATTAGCAACAACTTTGATGTTGGAGAGAAGGACTAACTAATGCTAGAGGAGAAGCTTAAGGCAAGAGAAAAAGTAAGTCACTAGAAGATCATCATGATGTGTAATGTGAATTCAGACCTTTTTTGTGACTTTGCACCTCACAGGATATCTGATAAATTAGTGTGATAGCGGTGGTAGTATGCCTTATATTTAGTAGTATTTGTATTGCGTGTTGGAATTGATCAAATTGTTTTGGATAAACAGATTATGCTTCTAATTTTCCTGTTATTCACGAGTTAAATAATCAGTATACCAGTTAAATTTGGCTTTTTGTCACTTTATCTATAAATGTTTTGAATTATAAGAATTTGTTAAACACTAGGACAACTTATTATTATAACTGTAAACAACAAAAGCACAGTCAAACACTTTTTCTACAGACAGTTCTATTACAGAAATACAACTAATTAATGAATCTCACATGGTTACTTTCAAAACGCACATCCAAACACACCCTAATGTCTACTAAATTTTTTAACTGGGTTGAATTTTAGTTTCGGCACTTATCTTCATGCTTATGCCTATCAATCCATACTCATTTGAATAAAAATGCATATATAACTGAAGCTTTTAATAGATCATGTCAAGTTGTCAACATGAGAATAAAAGATTTGAACGTCCCTGATTTCAGAAGTCTTCAGCCATGGGAACATTCAAGTGATTTTGCACGGGCATCAAATTCCGATCCTAATGCTAATGATACTACTACAAATGGATAGGGTGGAATGCCTAGGCCATTCTTGGAGATATTTAGGTACCCCTAAAAACATATATCGTATACATACATGTTTGTGTATATTTGTTTTACCGAATAGAATTAAGCGGCTTATTTCTACATCGTTTAGAAAATATGCGTCTGGTATGTCTATAGAATAAGAATTTTTCATGCACGTCTGTCTACCTCTTGCTAACGGCAAAAGCGAACTCCTAAGAGCCGAGATAACCAAGGAGAGAATCTGAAGTAAGCCTTCTTGTCACACTAAAACTGTTTATATGCCAAAAAATACAGCATATAAATACTTAGATAAGCTTTCCCAAACAGCCTCTAACTTCTCCTAAACATCAACAAGATCTTTTTTAACATTTTTGGATAGATTTTTGTGTAGTTAAACCATGTGAGGATTAAGGACACAATCCTGAAATAAGGTTTCCTACAAGCAAGGAAGGGTGGGATAAAAATATGAAAAGAAAACATTCACTAAGCACGGTTTTTACAAGACCCGTAGATTGCAATGAAGACTCGAAAAGAGCTGTTCAAAGCAAGGTTGTGAGTGAACTGGGGTTGCCATCAAATGACGCCCACACTTACAGGTTACCTTTCTATTAAAATAGTTTTTATCATTATATTTGTCACAGTTACTCTAAAGGGATGTTTGGGATTGATTATAAAATTCGAATTTATGTTTTGATATTGTAGATAATCAGTATTGGTGTCATGGAGCCATTTGATTGTGTATTGAAGAATGCTTAAGGTGATGCTAAGGACTCTACCACACATGTCTCAGCCGCGTCAGGTTTGTTCAAACATTTATTTAAACAAGTGAACTAAAAATGTCATCAATTTGGTCAAATTATCATATTTAGAATGATAGTTATTGGTAGTACAGTTATTATCACAAAGGAAGGAAAACTTCTCCGACTGAAGCAACAATTTTCCCTGTGCAGCGCGTCACTACAGGTTGTTTGCCAATCTTCTCATCGTGTATCCGTTATACCATTATAAAGTATAAGCTGAAGTTAAAATTCTTATATTCGAATCTTTTCAGGACATTTTTGCCAGATTTAAGGAAAGAAAAGATTGAACAGGTGCTCGTGAGTGGTCTGAGTTTCCAACCAAGGTTGCTGTGCAACTGAATGATACACATCTTACACTTGCAATACCGGAACTGATGAGGTTGCTAATGGATAAGGAAGTATTGGGACTTCTGTAAAGTAGGTCTTTTCTAAGGGATGAATGCGTCTTGAAAATAATATTTTTAATATTCCTTAAAAATTCTATTCAGGTTATAACATTTACATGCTAAATTTGATGGTCTATGCATTATCTTTTCAGATGAAGCTGACCAACAAGGAGAACGAGATGAGATACATAAGTACTAGAATGAGATGAGATACATATATACATATTCTTTCTGTAAAATAACCCTTTTTGACACATATATAGTATTTAGAGACAAACAGCAGTCACACAAAACGTTTCTTATAACTTAGTGTTCCTGAGATTTGTTTTCTTAATTTTAGTTGTTGTTTTAATGTTTCTCGTTTTTCTTTAGCTTTTATGTTTAGGGATGTGCATGGTTCGGTCGAAACTGATTAAAACCGACCAAACGAAACCAAATTGGTTGGTTTAGCCGTCATGGTATCTATCAAATCGTTTTCCAGGTACCAACTCGTGCATCTTTACCATTTGCCATAATGTATATAGAGTTACCACCCCATGATATTACCATTACTGATATGCCAGGACCCCTGAAGTTTCGTACAAAAGAATGGGTTCATAAGAATTTGATTATAATCTTATCATATCCAATACAACATGGTTAAATGCAAAATCTCATGCCCAACCTCTTTATTGTGTAAGACTATAAAACAGCTATTGTAGTGCATTTGTTGGGAATTTGTTTTGTTATAGTAATGCATATCCTGGTCTAAAATTAGTGCCAAATGTAGTACCCAAAGGGTGAACACAGTGGACAAAGCATCAGGATATAAGTTGTAAAACACAACCGAAGAAGATCGGAATTCCAAGATTAAGAGGACCTGAACAAGATGCCACACAAGCTTCCAAGTTACAATTAGCACACAAAATACATTAAACTATATGTATTAGTTAGGAAAAAATATACAGTAGATTTATAGACAACAGAAGAAAAGAGGAAAGTTATATACATTTAAATTATGAATGCAAAAATTCTGTTAACTCTGTTATCAAACCGGATTCTTAATCATGAGCTTCTCATCAAAATTTTCTATTAGACCAGAACCAACTCTCTTTCTTGGTTAACTGATTTGACTTTGCCATATTTACTATTTAGTGTCTCTTTGATACTAATTTAGTTCATTTATTAATAACGATAGCTAAATATCACTAAGAGTGTAGATCCATTACAAGAAATATGTCGTTTCATATAAAGGTATATATTGCTTTACATGATTTGAAATTTGTTTATCTAGAAACATTATATATAATCTGAAAAATGCCCAAAGGTGTTTTTTGTAAGCGAATCTTATTTCTTGATTCATATATATTGTTATTGGAAGAATTTTAGTTATTGTTACATATGGAGATTGGTATGTGCTTATTTCAGAGTGCTCAAAACCAGTTTAGTGCTTATTTTTAGGGTGTTTTTTTCTCGCTTTTGTTTCTATTTTTTGCTAGCTGGTGAACTCTTTTAACAAAGTATGAGAGAGACAATGATCGAGGATATCATTGTCTCTCACGCTTTGTTAATTATTAGTCTATTACAGTAAGGAAGTCACAAGCATCAAGAAACAGTTTATCAGCTCATAGCTTCATGTACATGTACTCACTTTGTGAAAAGATTGTAAATTTATCATTTTGTGCTCATGGGTTCGCATTAGAACACACTGAAATGGGTCCCACAACGTGTCTTGAATTTCTTGGTGTTTTTTTTTCAAATCTCAGGCTCGTGGATCATGAAGTAGGCTTGACAACCTAAGAAGATGGAACCTCGAGTTTATATACGACCCGTATGAGTTCTTTCTCATTTGCTATGAATGATTCCATGGGTTCCACATTAGCACAAAACAATGGCATCGAGGGAGAGCTCAAGAACGCAGATAAGAGGACATGTTGTATGCAATAAAGGCTATTGTTACACAAAGAGAAAATTGCATAAGGTATCATAGAATAACGTGTTTTATATATTCATGGGGCATCGAGATATGTTACAGAACAATATTATGTAAATAAGTTTGAGCCTTGCCATAAGTTGCTATAGTGGGCCTTTGAAAGCTATCACGGATGATTACTCAATACTTTTGAATTTTTATTGCTTATGATTACTTAATCTAATAAAATTTGGTTGAAAATTAATTTGTACTTTAATTTGTGTTGCTTATGACATGATTACTTAAGACTTTAAATTTTGTTGCTGGCCGGGAGATGATCAGTTATTTTATAGGATCAATGGTGATATTGGCCAAGTAAAGAGAAAATTAAAGACGGTATTACCCTAAGTAATTGAGATTTATAACTTGAAATATGCGATCACACCAAGACTTTTTGGATTCAGGGATCAATCAAAGTTATTCGTTTGATAAGTACATATAATGTTGTAAAAGACCTCTTTATATGTTCAAAATAGAGTGCGGGTCAAAACACGTTTGGTTGACTCTAATATACATTAGACCATCTTATTGTTAGTAACCAATATCTAAATTTCATATAAGATACAGGGAATTGTATATCAATATGGTTAACTGATATCTAAACTTAAAATATGTAATTGGTTACAAGTGTCCTCACCTTCTTTTATAGTTGCCAGTTTAGATAAGTGGCGTCCAACTATGGATTGATTTGGCAGTGTAGATTGTAAAACGTTGGCTGATCGGGTATGACTATTTCGTATGTTACATGATTCTAGCAATATCAAGTAATGCATTTTACTACGACCAGTTTTGTCACACGGGCAACTATATGTAGCCGTTTCAAAAACTCAAAATCAAGAAAGGATTGAAGGTTATATGTTGCAACACAACGAAAACTACACAAAATGCATTGCCTACAGGTTTATATAGAAGTTTAATTTTATTTACTTTTTTCATGTATTGGTGCATCATCAGCTTTGTTGCTCCAGTCAAAATCATCAAGTCCATCTTGTCCAAAGTGCATGTGCTCTGCATCAAACTCTATGCTCCAATCATCTTGTTCAACTCCAGTCAGTGCCATCATAGCATATGTCACTGGTTCAGCATCAAATTCCTTGGTCCAATCAATATCTTCATTGTTGTCTGTTGCCACCAAGGCTTTTGAGTTTGAATCTTCAATAGCCACAATCCTCTTTTCATTACGACCATTTGCTTTGTTTTCCTGGTATTTAGCAAATCTACACTCTCTAGCAAAATGACCTAACTTTTGACAGTTAAAGCATTCAATTTTTGACTTATCAAAGGTAATCCCATTCTTTGGCTTGAGGTCAATGGATCTTCCTGTCTTCCTCATAAACTTCCTTATCCTTGCTGTTATCATAGCCACTTGCCATCGAATGTCAATTTCTTCCATAGCATCTTCATCAATTTGCAGCAGGTCTTCATCATCATGAGTTGTGGGCATAGATGCTTGTTGAGCAAAGAAGGAACATATGATTTCATCTGAGTGAGAAACACAGTTGGGAGCAGTTGGCACCTTGCTCGAGATAGCTTGAGTATATCCTTTTGGGATATGTGCTGGTTCAGCAGTACTTTGTTTCAAAGTACTGCCCTTGACTTCAGTGGACAGAAAAGCAATGTTTTGAGAGTTTGAATTTGAGACACCCTTCAATTCATGCTCATACACCTTTAAGTTGTTGTAGAGATCATCAAAGTCTAACTCATCTAATCCAGGTTGTCCCCGAATCATGGTAGCCACAACATGCCACACAGATGGAAGGCTTCTTAGAAACTTCAAATTTGCATCTTCAATGGACACCGTAGCATCATGTAATTCAAGCATGCTAAGAATATGCTGAAACCTTTCATATGCTGAATCTAGTTCTTCCCTAGATCCAATAGTAAATGTCTCAAATTGTTGTTTCAACAGATTCTTTTGCATCTTCTTTGATGCTTCGTTTCCTCCAAATCTTGCTTTTATGGCTTTCCATAAAGATCTTGCATCTACAGCATCATGGAAACTGAGAAGATGTCTATCAGGGATGGCAGAAAGCAGTATATTAAGGGCTTTCTCATTGTTTCTTCTTGCGTTTGCAGCAAGTGAAGTCTTTGGAGCAGACACTGAGGGAGATGCAGGATCAGTTGTGGTTTGGTTTCCATTAGTGATTATGTCCCATAGTATGTGATCAGTGATAGCAATATACTGTCGCATCTTCATGGACCATAGGTCATATTCACCTTTCTTGATTATAGGGATTCTGAGTGCAGTAACGGACGAGGTGGGAGGGATAGGTTCTGTTTCAGACATCTTTTATGAGTTTAGAAAGATTTCGATTGATTAAAAAGTTCTTCAAGGTCAGAGTCTCTTCACAAGCTCTGATACCACTTGTAGGATCGATATTCCTTAATGAAACACTGATATACTGTCAACTATGCGGAATCTAGTTGGCAGTACTTATGAAGAACACACAATAGTTTCTCAAACGATTTCTTTTATAAACCTTTTGAATCTGCCTAAATTGCAGATCCCTAATACAATACTAATTAATTCTCAACTTCGTGTTTTTCTATGTTTTTTTCTTTTTTTCTAATATCTTCCTAGAGATCCTTTTATAAACATAAGGATAACCTCTAGTAGATGTACAGTCCTTGTATATCATAAACACTAATTGATACTTATCACTAATAACTGTTACAAGATAAATGCTAAAACAACCGTTTAAACTTTATAGTTCCGATATCCACGGCAGTACTTCGATCTTTGACTAGCAGTACCTTGACTTTCTACTTAGCAGTACTTTGATCTTTCATTCAGCATTACTTTGACTTTTGACAGAACTTTGACCTTTTGACTTGTATTTCCCAACAATCCCTATGTAAATTTCCATTCTTCTTGTGCTTTTACTCAATCCTACGTGTGATTCCTTGCTTGCCTTGACCATTAGGATGCTTGAAATGACGATTAAACCTTGCTATCTTGTACTAGCTTGCTTGAATTGACTTATTTAACCCTTAATTAATAAAACCCCTTTGATTTTGACTGAGGTAAAAATGAAGATGATGATGAATAGTGTCTGGTGTTCTTGGCGCCCTTTTTAAGTTTAACTGAATTGGGTAAAAACGGGTGTGAGTTTGGGGTAATTGCAAAATCAGGCCCTCTCTTTGTGTAAAGAGATGGTGTAGTGTAAAATGACTTTAAGTAATGGCAGAAACGGCCCCTGGAGTGTTATAAAAGGGTTTTGGGCTTTTGGAAATTGGGCTTTGGATCCGGGTGTTGTTTTTGATAGGTTTAGGGCCCATTTAGCTTAGGGATCATTAGTGTAAGTTTCTGAATCTTGAGGGACTAGATTTGTAACTTTGGATTTTTGTCTTCTAGTGTTGACTTTGAGAGTTGACCGAGGTTGACTTTTTGACTTTGGCTTTCGGCTCCTGCACGCTCTTCCATTCTCGTGTCCGTGTTTGCTTGTTTTTTGACGGTTTTCTTGTGATTTTTGTCTTATCCGTACCTGCACACACAAAACATAAAAAACGAGTATATTTTTGCCATTTTTAGTCTGATTTGGGTCATTTAGGGTCATTTTTGGTATAAACAGATATGTGTATTTTACACTTATCACTAAACTCCCTCATCCGACTTCCGTTAAAGGTGTTCGAAATGTTTTTGGTCACGCCGGGTTCTATCGTCGATTTATTCAAGATTTTTCTAAAATCGCCCGGCCGATGACCCATCTTCTTGAAAAAGGTATACATCAAGGGGGAGCTTTCGCATCGTCGACTTCTTTCTCTTCTCTACTCGACGATCAACCTTTTTGATTTGACAAAAAAGCGAGTTGAGAGAAATATAATTAATAATCATTAATACTTGTTTAGTATTATTTTTTTTATATGAACTGAGTTTATTTTTGTCATCATCAAAAAGGGAGAGAGTGTTAAAAAATAATGTCTAAAAATGTTATTTATATTTTTTTGACTTCTCTACGTTTTAAAGATGACGAAATGTAAAAACATTATACGATAAAAATAAATGTATACACGTTATTACTCGTAAACTTTCATTTTGACGTAAATCACTTAAGGTTTGTATAAACAAATCATTAAACATGATTAGTGATCAAAGTTATATCTTACTTGTCTTAACATTTTACCATTTTTATTAAAATGTAAACATAACATTTTTTACAAAAGTAAATATATACAAAATGTTTTTATTTACTAAAGAAATGTTTTAATAATTATAATAAATTCAAATTCTGTTTTCCTCCAAAACAGATACTTCTTGATCAGATTACAGCTTCCCCACAAAAGGACGAAAATGGGAGCGTCTACCTAGGGCGGCCCTCAAATAGGCAGGACGACCGCCAAATATATCTAGGTCGCCGAAGATCCGCCACCAAGTGACTGTTCTCTCCTTGCCTATTAAATACTGCACTATTCCCTGGCAGTTGGGCATACCTCTTCTTGCATATATTTTTCAGATCTCTTCCTCTCTCCAAAACCTCATACCTCTTCTCTAAAATCTCTTTGAGCACTAGCTTGGTTTGTACCACCCTCAAAAATTTGGGTCGCAGCGAAATATGAGTTGGTATGGTGCTCATAGAATCATTAGCACAAAGTTATATAGAACGACCTTTTAAAAGTGGCGTTTAAAACCGATACATTGGGATTTAGCAAAATGTTTGATACAAGATTCCGAAGCTTTTCACTATTCGTTGTGTTAAATTTATACACAAAGATTATAGTTCATACAAATGCTTATCCAAAATGTTAATGAAACCAAATCTTTAATTCAAATGACTTCCAAAATAACGACCACCAATGTATCTCTTGCACCTCGTGCCTTATTGACCTCCTGAGAAAAACATGCTTTAAAACGTCAACAATAATGTTGGTGAACTCATAGGTTTATGAATTATATAAGTGTAGGACCGCAAGATTCCCCCGTGATAATACATTAAATGTAACCATCACAAAAATGTAGAATTTACGTTTCCCTAAGCTCATGACACTGAAGCTCGACATAAATGAATTGCAATATAAATTGCCTACATTGCCCATGATGATGTTCTAACCTAGAACATCCCAAATCCGACATGGTATACGTTCGTTGGCTCGGTAGTTTCGACACCAGTGATAGCTAATCACTCGAACGGGTTGCGTCACCTCAAATGATCTATTATAAACATTCACGCTCATCCCTCCAAGTGATATACAGTTCATAATAGTGGGCCACATGGGGTTATCGCTTAATTAGGGCAAAATGTAATAGTTTAAATATGAAATGTTCCACTTACTTTACCTTTTCCTTCTCTTCGAGTCAATTATAAAACAAAGCACATGTCTCACCCCAAACTTATAAATCATTTTAAATGTATAACGTGGGGCTATGGAACTTCACCTCGTCGTGGATGAGTTTTAACAATGTTAAATCACAAACAGAAAATGCGTCACAATCACGCCGGAATGCAACCTAAATCAATTTATATGTCGTATGAGTACTAAGTAATTTGAATAACTACTACTATATATAATTCTATATAGCTACATCACCATCTAATTGAGTTTGTGAAATAATATTTAAATTGCTTTTGATAAATATTATCCGTGTGTTTGTTCTCGTATAATCGAATAAATAATTCAATTGTCTTTGTAAAATAATATTTATAAAGTTTAGGACATGCATAAATATTATAGAATAACTAATACCATATATAATTCTATATAGCTACATCACCATCTAATTGCGTTTGTGAAATTGTTTTTATAAAGTTAAAACGTTTATAAATATTTCCTTAGTAAAAACGACGTAACATTATCGTTTTAAGCCCGTTTCTTATGTCCATGCTTTCGGATTAAGAAGAGTTATCAAAATATTATATTTTCATATTTTTAGTCCCCAGATGAATAGTGGTTTTTACTGTTCATGGCAGTTTATGAATTTATTTTTATAGATTTAGTTATCGTAAAACCCGTATATATCGTATCTTATTCATTTTAACTCCATTTTTAGTGATTCTTTCAAGCACATCTTCGTAATTAAATTTTTATCAAATTAATGATGTTTTCAAAATGTTCATGTCTGATATGAACAGTAACTTTTATAAAAATAGTTTTATAAAAGTATTTATTGTCGTAAACTCGCGTAATTCATAACTCCTTCGTTATTAATCTTAAAATTATGATTCTTATTGTTTTGAAATCCTAAAATTATGTACTAACTGATAAAATATGTTTACATTTTCATTAGATGTGAATAGTAATTGGTTTTAATATAATTTCTTTTATAAACGCGTTTAATTAACGTATAACTTAAAATTAGTGTATCTCCTTCGTTATAAATCGGTTTTCCGAGTTCTATACATGCCCACGATCCTTGTGACATGTAGTATTTTATAAAATCATAAAATAGACATGTAAAAATTCGAATTCCAACAGACCCCTTTTGGGTTTTTGTTAAAATGTGTTTAAAAGTTGTTTTTATAATTTTTTTAGTTTCACCACTTTGTTACAAGTCCATTACAACCCTTAATATCACATGTCTTTCACAGCTAGGGTCTTTAGTCCATGATTAGTCCAAATATTGTCCAAGAATCACAAGATCCATAAGTTTACATACTCATTTGACCATAACTTTATATAAGTATACTTTTTAAGTAACTTGTTTATATATACTTTTTATATATAAACCACTCATGTACAATACTTATACATCCATTATAACATGATATTAACATTCATATATCATATGTAAAAGTTTACCAAACCATAAACAAGTGTAAAAATCCATTTTTACAAGTAAATAAGTCCTTAGATGGTGATTAACTACATAAACATCATATATGCATAAAATCACAAAAGTAAAGAGATTAAGGTTTTTAGGTAACCTTAATATGATGTATGGTGATGAACAACAAGATCTAAACCCTTGTTTAGCAAACAAACCCTAGCTTCCAAGACCTTGAAAACCGTAATTTCAAGTAAACCCCAATCTTGAACTTTCTTGCTTTAACACTTTTAAACCTTAAAGCAAACCTTCTAAACACCTTAGGTTATCTAAGATATGATGTAGGAACACTTGTAATTGTTGTAAATAAAATTTGTATGGATGGTTTATGGTTATGGTTTTTGGCCGTGGCTTATAAGGAGAGAAAGAAAGTATTTTTGTGTTGTTTTCACCATGGAAATGAGAGTGTGTGTTTATCTTCTAGCTAAGGCATTATATACCTAGGAGACTAGTCAAGGAACACTTAGAGGAATTCTAGGAAGTCTTGGTCAAGTTACTATTTGAGTTAGTAAAAAAAATGAGCCTTGGTTCCTAAAACATGAGAACATCCCATGAAATCAAGGAAGGATGTTTTGTAAGATATTTTCTTGGTTTCTATCTCCAAGAATCCGGCCACATGTGTGTATATAGGATGAAATTTTGTAAAGTTTGGGTATTGGGTATAATTATGGGTATTTGTTGAAGCGTACAAAAGTTTTGGTGGTTCCGGGAATACCTAAACGTATTTTATCGTGAAACGTAATCACTTTACGTAACCAATAAAAATAAAATGAACAAAGTTAATAATTATACTCAAAATAATTACTTAACACTTGCTTGATGTAAACATTTAATTGTTTGATGCCCATTTACATTGAATGATAATTTTTAGCTTACGCGATTTAACTTAACGATAAAAATAAATAGTGAATTTATTGACGTCGTAAATGACCCTAAAACACGGGGTGTTATATGGTTAATATTGTTTCAAGTGATCCAATCTTCTCATTCTCCTATAAAGTGCAAGAGAAGAACACTCGTATTCGCCAAAAAATGAAGTGTTATATATTAGCAAGGTTCTAAAATAGCGTGGATGCATGAAGTGACGGGCTTGATACAAGCCTCACGCCTTGCGGCTTAAGGTGAAGCTTTGCGTTTTTAAAGGTGACTTAGGCGGGCTACAAAATATAAAATATTTATATCTTATTTCATATATATTGAGTTTGCATAAAACGTTGTACATTATAAATAAAGTTAGGAAATAATCCTTACATGTAATATTCTTTATTTAATTTTTTTTATAGTTGAATGTAAAAAAACTCGCCACGCCTCACGCCTTTGCTCGCCTTATCGCGTCTTTTCACGCCTCATCTCTCACCACGCCTAGAGTTGACGCCTTGGTCCATTTCGTAACGTGGATGTCACGCCTCACGCCTTAGCGCGCTTGCGCGCATTTTAGAAATGTAGAGTTATGATCTTCTTCTAAGATTCAACATCTATTGTTTTATTCTTGTGTAGTTGTGTAGATCAGGATAGTGTATAAATCCGGAATTGTTTTTTGTGTGTCGGTTAGTATTTTAGGTCTTAAAATACATTAGTGAAGGTGTAGATTGGTTCTAGCTAAGATTAGGACTCGACATCTAGCTTAGTGTCAGAAATCGAGATAAGCAACGTGTAACGGTTTTCTCCGCCTAAAAGGAGCTTGTTAACATAGTGAAATCTCGAGTCGGGTCTCGGAGAGTGGAGTAGGGCGAAGAAGAGCTTCGTAGCCGAACCACTATAAAATTTGGTGTTGTTGTTTGATTATTCTAGCTCTTATCTCTTATCTTTTATTTTACACTTCATATTATTGTTTATAGTGTGATTGAATTGCAAGTATTGTATATTGGTTGTTCATATTGTTTGTCTGTTCTTAGCATATATTCGAATCAAAGTATTTTTACAGGCAAAGTTTTTAAAACGCAAATTAACCGGGGTAACTATCAACCGCCCCTTCTAGTTTCCACGAACGACTTAACGAACCAAATTTTTTGTTCATGTTCGTCCGTTAACAAAATAAGATTGTTTATATTCGTTCATTAAGGTGTTAAAACGAACATACACCAACAGAAATAAATGAACATATAAAAACAAGTACATAATATCTAGAATATTTTAACATTTTTTTTTTGTTCGTTTGTCTAAGTTTGTCTATTTTACAATTGTTTATTATATAAATATACGATATTTGGACATAAACAAATAAACGTACATAAACGAACATATAACTGGATGTTCACAGACGTAAATGAATGAACGAGGCTTTTGTTTATGTTCGTTCATTAATTAAACGAACATAAAATTTTGTTCATGTTCATTAAATTAAAAAATAAACAATCATAAACGAACTTTTAACAAACGGTTAATGAAATGTTCGCTACCGAACAAATTGATATAGTCATGCATTTTGATTTAGCCCATTCCTAATGGCTACAATACAATATAACCATGTTTTCTTAATTTTCTTTCAATTAATTTACGAAGTTTGAAATCATCATTGCACATACTTAAGTCAGATAAAACTTTTTTTATCAAAAGATTTGTGACCATTTTAAAAGTATATGTATCTAACACAAATTAATGATAGTCACAACCTCTTTAGTAACAGGTCACCCAATTGGTTTATTACGATTACATTGTTAATTAAAATACTATTTATAAGCAACTACACAAATGATTACATTTTTCTATTATTATTAGAGAAAAACACAAGAACTAATGAAATATACAACCCAATATTTAATATGGGGTCAATGGCTGCAAATCATGTTGGATATATCGTTAACACTCACACATGCAACCTGTTCGACCCTTTACAATTCCCTCTATTCAATAATTGATTTAAAATTAGACAATTGGTTCAAAATCATGTAATATTCGATTTAGATTTACTTTCTTATGCATGCCATATCACTAAAATCGTCATAAGATGTTATATATACCAGATGGTACCACGCATTACCTAAAATCTTCATAATATTTGATTTAGATTTACTTTCTTATGCATGACTTCGAAGCTGACTTATATACATCTTGAGGGTGGTAATTGAAGATCAGGTTCTTAAAACGGTCACGACAATCTTAGGCTACACATATCTGGATCAAAATGACTCGTCATTTGATAAGTGTTAAATTGTATACATTAAATACCCGAGATTTTGCCAATAAAAGCCAAGAAAACATGCCAAAAGAAGAAAATATGTGTGCTTTTGTGTCTCAATGTGCAGAAAAGGATATTAAAGTCAAAAAGAGCAAAAACGTCAAAAACCGACAAGAAACGGAAAAGACAAGTACAAGAGAGGAATTTAAAGCCAATTGCAAAAGCCGGATCAGCCCGACAACAAGAGAAGAAAGTCAATGAAGATCCAATTGAAGTCAAAGGATTAATAATGACAAGTTTTCAAAAGTTCAAGGGCTCATTTGGATGTTTTGAAGTCAAAGGACCAAAGATGTCAAAGTTAGAAAGTTGATTTATCAAAAGGAAAAAGGAGATAGAAAACACAAGGACCACTTATGCAATATCTTCAAAGATTCAAACCACACGCGGGTATAAACTTTTCCCTAACCGTTCCCCAACAAACTTTCCCGCCCAAAACTCGAAAAAACCCAAACCACTCTAAATCACCTTTCCCGTTTTTCTTTACTCACTTTACCTCGTATTTTAGCCTCTCCACGTCATTTCGCACACGTGGCATCCTCTAATTGGTTCGAACACCTCACCATTCAAGATCAACGGTTTAAATTCAAAAGAAAAAGTGATCAACGGCTATAAAGACTTGGAGTTTCTCATTCTCTCTTCACTCTCATCTATATATAAGCTTGTATTTCAGAGTAGTTAGTGTGTGTTAGTTCAATTTTATTTTGTAATTTTCCCTTTTAAATCTTACGTGTACTGTTCATCGTTTTCATTTAAGTTTTTAAACTTTCAATTCAGTTGCACTTACTGTTTTTAATCTTGTACTTTTCTTTTAAGAGTAATCAAGCTAGTTCAGTTGTGTTTGTTCTCAAGTTTTCATGTTTTAAGCTGTTTTTAGCTATTAAGCTTGTAATAAGCTCAATATAGCTTATTTTGTTTTCTCTTGTTTTAAAGTTGTTCAAATTTAGTTAAAAAGTCTTCTACATACTGTTTTTGTCTATTAGTGTTCAATATTATCCATTTGAGTTCAATTTGATTCAATTTTGGAAGCTTATGGAATGATAAGCTACATTTAGCTTAATGAGCTTATAGCTTAAAGGTCTAGAGGCAAGGTGCCATTAGGATATTGAGATTTAAAGCCACTCACTCAACAAGAGTGGCTAGTTCTGAGACTTCAATTCACAGGTTTCACCTTCCATACCTTTTATAGCATTTGATAGCTTATTCTAGTAGCTTATTGCCTTGCCTTTTTTATGTGCTTAATTCTGTTCAAATTAGCTTAGTTAACATGGATATGCAAATGTTTTAAGCTGTTGTAGTTAGAGTTTATAGAGATTTCAAGTTTTTAATTCTGTCATAGTAATATAAAAGGCTAGCTGATAAACTAGCTTATTCTTCTTAATAAGCTGTAGGTCTTAGAGTTAAAATAGCTTAATTAGGTTAGTATAAGATTGAGTAGCTATAAGGTTTTAAAAGTTTTAGCTTTAAAATAGATTTTAAGTGAAATGTTAGTTTGGACAGGATTGTTAAGTAGTGTTTGGATTTAGGTGTTGTTGACTTTTAAAGTCAATTTTAGTTGACAAATTTACATAAGTCAGCTTTGTTAAGTCATATAATCAAGTTTTAAATAGGTTTTAAGAATTAGTATGTAGAATTTCAAAGTTTTGAGCTTAAAATTCCCTTGCCAGCACCAGGGCAGTTTATAGTGTTAAGTAATTTTAGATTTTAGAGATTTATAGCATTCTAGTGTTCAAGTGTGGTTAATATAGACTTAGATACATGTAGTGAGTAGGTTTTAGAGATCTAAACTAGAAACTTGGCCTGAATTTGAGTATTTACCAAATACATCAGCACAAACAGTATTAACTCAGTTAATACTGTTTGTTGCTTATCACTTTTCTAGCTACTTTTTAGCATTCATAATTAGGAGATAGGACTTAGATTTAAGCAACCTTATAGAACTCCATTAGCTCTATAAAGATCAACTTTTAATTTTCATTTTAAGCTTTTAGTCTAGCTTTTATGATCTTGCAAAAGTAGAATATTAACAGCTGAGATTTATAGCTTATTTTCTCTTGGATTCCTAAATTCTAGTTGATTTTACCAAAAACCTTTTATCTAGGTTTGTTCAATATTCATAGTTTAGCTGATTTCCAAAATTTTAGCTTCTAGGGATTAGTTTTGAGCTAATTAGCTTAATAAGATTAGCTTAATTTCAGTAAAAAGCTTGACCTTTCACTTTTCAATAGCAAATTTCTTGATAATCTTGTTCACTTGTAGCTTATTTCTTTTTAGAAATTCATAGAATACATCTTAAGCTTCTTATAACTTCTTTTAGTTTTATTTTTAATTTAGAAATAAGCTAGATATAAGCCAAAGTTTGAAAAAGATAGTTAAGCCTTAGTTTCTATTACACAGTTTGAAATGCTTATTTTCTAGCTTATTCAGTTGTTAAAAGTTCATAGTGCTTTTGTTAAAGTTGTAGAGTATAAGCTCAGGCTTAACTTTGTAGTTTTAAGTTTTTGCTTATTTCCACTTTTTAGATAAGCCAATAATAAGCAAATCGTAGGATCTGTTTAGTACATTTTTAATAGTTAGAGGGTATCCGTTTTCACTATGGTGTAAATTCGAGTTAATTACCCCGCCTACCCTTTAGTTTCTATTGTTTCATTATCTACCCTGTCTTTTTAGGTATAATAAAATAGTTTTAATATTTTTAATTTTAGTTTTATAAAATTAGGGTTTAGATTTTAATTGGCAAAATTAGAGTTCAATTAGTTTATAAAATTTGGGCATTTTTGTTCCATTTGTTTTCTGCACCTTTTTAGTAGATAAAAACCATTTTTCTTAATTTTTCCAATTAAAGTTGTATTTTCTAGAAATTAAAATAGATTTTTAGTAATTTCTTTTTCTTAAGAAAATCATAGAAAATAGAAAAATGGTTGGTAATCTAATTCTTTTGTAATATTTTCTTTTTCATTCTAAGATTTTTTGAAAAATAAAAATAGGTATTTTAGTGTTTAATTTTAGAAAAAAGTTTATTTTTAAGTAATTCATTTTTCTTAGAAATTCATTAAAAAAATTCAAAAATAGTTAAAAAATTCTAATTCTTTTTCCTAAAATTTTCTTTTTAAATTTGTGATTTTTAGGCATAAAATTTGTTAAAAGTAGTGCCTTAGATTTTAAATTCTAGTTTTAGCTCACATTTTTAATTCACGTTTGTTAATTTTTCGTAATAGTTAAACGTTTTTAATTGTTTAATTGTTTCTATAGTTTAATTGTGCTATTATATTCGTAGTGTAATCCAAAGTTCAAAAATCCTTTATCATTCTTGACTTGAATCCGAATTATTCCCAAATCTCAATTCACGACTTCGTTGGGATACGACCCGAGAAGAAAATACTTCCCGGTTAAAAATATACATATTGTGTTTTCTTTAGTGAGATTTTTACCTTTTATTTCTCTTGTTTGAGAAGTAATTTGGAAAGAATTTTCACGGGATTAATACTATATATATATAAATTTGACTAGTGCTTATACCTACACCAAATTTTGGCGCCGTTGCCGGGGAAGACGTGAACGATTTTTGAGGATATTCGTTGAAGTAGAGTTTTGAAGACCCTTCCTTTTTGGAAGTTACTTTGCTATTTTTGTATATATTATATAAAAATACAAAACGTTCATTAATTCGATTCCTATCGAATTAGTTAAAAAAAATAATAATAAACAAATTTGGATACTAGCTATCCATCTTAAACCATTCCAATAAACAACAAAACTAATCGTGAGTTACTTGCGAGGTACGACGGACCTTCGAGTTTACAAACTATAAGGTGAGTATAAGGAAAGGTGATAGCTACTTGCTAAGAAGTCATTGCGGCTCGCTAAGCCTTTCCGCTCACTTGTGCGTAATCTTGGAGACTTATCGTGAAGCTTGTAATTAACGGTTGCCAAAAATATTTTTCTTTTTGTTTTCCTTCCTAATAAATACTAAAAATTGTAAATTTTCCAAAAAAAATAATCTTCTTAATCCCAAATTCTTCTTTTTATTATTTTCACTAGTGCATGCGCACTCGTTCTTCCTTGGAATACACAATTCCGAGAAGACGTAATCGTCGACGTTCTCGACAACAACAAGAGGCAATCCCTCTCATTCCGGATCCGATTCCAATGGCCGATGACCGACCTATGGCCGAGCAACTTCAAGCTCCCACCGGGGGGTTTTTGAGAGGTTATAAGTTTACCCTCATCAATGCACAAATTTTGAACTAAAATCCTCTCTCATAATCTTGTTCAAAATCGAATTTTTCCGATGAGTAATGATGAGGAGCCTCAGCTCATGAATTCGTCATTTTTGAGACATAACTAATAATCTTAAAGGTACCCCGGATGTACCTAAACACCACCATCAAACTTCTTTCTCTTTCCAATTTCCTCTTAGACGGGGTTCAAAACGTGGCTTGACAAAAGAACCCCCCAACTCTAATTTCTTTCATGGGATGATTTAGGTCTACGTTCATCAATTTCATGCTTTCCACCTTCTAAAGACTACCAATCTTCGAATGAAATAACGAATTTTTTGACAAATAGCTCAAGAATCTTACTCCCTAAGCTGGGAACGTTTCAAAAGGAACTTCTAAGTAAGTGACCTCATCAACGGGTTTATCCGATCAAAGCACCGAATAGACACATTTATAATTCGATTAGCGACAATGATCAAGATTCTCTTAATTCCGCTGGCCGGTGGCAATTTCCTCTACAAAAGAGTCAACCGAGAGGATGACAAATCATAGAGAATAAACCAAAGTTTTAGATGTTTCACAAGAACGGGAACCGGATGTGAGATGAGTACGAAAGCCTCTCGCATTTTCTTCTACTTCTTCATCATCTTAGCTTCGAATTTCACAAATGGCAGCGCATTAGAGGATAAGATGACTTTGACTTTAGGAATGAAATGAATGAGATAAAAAATATGATGAAAAGCTCTTGTGCCTACATTCCCTTCCGATTAAAGCGGTGGAGGAAAGGTGTACTACTTGTGGTAGTAATCATAGTTATAATGTGTGCCCAATGAATAGAGGAGCTTATGACTACCCGGTCTATCATGACAATTTTCAACAATTCCAACAAGCCGCTGCGGTTGGTGGTTTTGTTCAAGGGAATTCCGGGTACCCTCCTTCTAGTGTGGCTTCTTACACAAGACCACCGGGCTTTACTCAACCCAATCCCCAAGCTTCTAGACCTAACCAAGGATACAATGGGAACCAAGGGTATAATGGGACTAGGAATGTGAACCAAACCAATCAAGTTAACCATGGAGCTAACTTGGGGCTTAACCAACAAGCTCAAGCTTATCAAGCCCCAGTTGCTCAAGTACCGGTTGCTTACTCAAGGTTCGAGGCCTACACAAAAGCTAATGATGCCACATTGACCAATTTGCAAAAGAACTTAAATGATTTTAAAAGAGAGCAAAATGAATTTCAAAATGAGCAAAGAAATTTTCAAAAAGCAATGATGAGTTTTATGCAAAATAGTGGGAATAATGGGGGAAGTAACCATGCTTCTACCTCGGGTACTTTGCCAAGTAACACTATTCCTAATCCGAGGAATGAATGCAAAGGGATTACCACCCGTAGTGGTGTTGTTCTTGATGGACCTTTACCCCCTATGCCTCCTCCTTATGTCAATCCGGACAATGAGAAGGCTAAGGAAACCGAGGTGACAAAGGACAAAGTGCAACCCGAAAGTTCACAAAGTACCGCAAACGTCCAACCTCGGGTAGACCATGGGAAAGGGAAAGATAAGTTGAAAGATAATGAGAAAGGGATGAATGAGAAGGAAAAAGATGATGAGGTTAGAGAAAGTGTTTTTGAAGAGATCTTAATTGATAAGGAAGAGTTTTTCTTGCCTAAATCTCCACCAATCAAACCAAACAAGCCAACAAAAACTCTTCCATATCCTTCTAGGGTAGAGTATGAAAAGAAAGGTGAAAATGATAAAGTGCAAATCCAAAAGTTTTGGGAAATGTTCAAAAAGATTCATGTGAACATTACTTTGGCGGATGCTTTGATCTTAATGCCTAAGTATCAAAAGATGTTAAAAAGCTTGTTGTCGAACAAAGAGAAGTTAAACGAGATGGCTAATACACCGGTGAGTGAAAATTGCTCGGCGATCATTCTCAAAAAGCTTCCCGAAAAGCTTGAGGACCCCGGACAGTTTCTCATCTCGTGTACTTTTAGTGAGCTTAAATGCAAAGCCCTAGCCGACTTAGGTGCTAGTATCAACCTTATGCCACTCTCCGTATACACAAAGTTAGGCCTTCCAGCATTGCAATCTACCTAGATGACCTTAGAACTAGCAAATTGCTCTCTTTGTGTTCCTAAAGGAATTGCTAGAGATGTCTTGGTCCCGGTGGGAAGATTGACTTTCCCGGCCGATTTTGTTGTAGTAGACTTTGAGTGTGATTATCGAGTACCTCTTATTTTGGGTAGGCCATTTTTGAGGACGGCTCGTACTTTGATCGATGTTTTTGGAGAGGAAATGTCCCTTAGGACGGATGAGGAGAGATTGATTATTAGTGTAAGAAGCGAAGAGCTCAAATACACCACTCGTCCTCATAAAGAGTCGGTTTGTATGATTGATATCTTTTCTTCACCAAAAGAAAAGGATGAGGATCCTAATGCCACTTTCACTTCTTCGGAAGTTGTTAAATGTGATTTTCTCACTACTAATGGTGATCCCATCACTCCTCCTTCCACCATTCCCACTAAAGAGGATTTAACCAATGAGAAAGTTGAAAAACATGAGGTTAAAACATGTAATCTTTCAAGAGAAATTTCCTCTATTTGTCCTTCCATTAAAGAAAGACTTAACTTTTGGAAAAACAAAGAAGTTTTGGAAAAGAATGAGATTTTGAAAAGAAATAACACTTGTGATTTTCAAACTCCATCATCTTCTTTGGGAAAAAAGGAAGTTGAAGGAGAGAAGAATCTTGATGTTAAAACCATTGTGTCCTTCTTTGCCCCCATTGGGAATTGTGTTAGAAAATGGGCAACAAATGAGTTTGTAAAAGATAATGATGAGATTAATCATGAAGTTTTCAAAAGTGATAACGAAAATGATTTGGGAGTTCATGATAATGAGGAAGAGGAAATTGCCTTCCTAGATGGGTTACTTGAAAATGAGAATTTCTTTGAAATAAATGATAAAAAGGACGGATACCCATGGGTTATTAGCCCGGTCTTCATTGCGTCCTAAAAAAGGAGGGATGACCTGGTGATGAATGATGACAATATGAACTCATTCCAACCCACTTGTGACCGGTTGGAGAGTTTGCATTGATTATAGGAAATTGAATGATGCCAACGTAGGAAAAGGACCATTTTCCCCCATTCCTTTCATGGACCAAATGCTTGAAAGGTTAGTGGGAAAATGTGTTTCCTATTCCTTCTTAGATAGACGGATTTTTCCGGGTACTTTCAAATCCCGATTGACCCACAAGACCAAGAAAAGACCACCTTTACTTGCCCCTATGGGACCTTTCAAAGGTGAATGACGGCCATATTCCATGACATGATAGAGAAAACCATGGAGGTTTTTATGGATGACTTTTCGGTTTTTGGGGATAATTTTTCAAAGTGCCTTGATAATCTTGATAAAATGCTTAATCGATGTGAAGAAACAAATCTTGTGCTTAATTGGGAAAAATGCCATTTCATGGTAAAAGAAGGAATAGTTTTGGGACATAAAATTTCTAAAAGCGGTTTAGAAGTTGATAGGGCAAAAGTAATTAGTGATAGCTAATTACCTTAACCGACCACACGGTAAAAGAGACCGAATATTTTTAGTCATAGCGGGTTTTAATCGAAGGTTCATTCAGATTTTTTCAAAAATTTTGCAAGACCCATTGACACAATCTTTTGGAAAAAGAAACTCCTTTTGTCTTTTCGGATGAGTGTAAACAAGCTTTTAATGATCTTAGAAAGAAGTTGATTGAATCACCAATACTTGTTGTGCCTAATTGGGATTATGATTTTGAAATAATGTGTGATGCTAGTGACTTTGCTCTTGGAGCCGTTCTAGGTCAAAGAAAGGATAAACACTTTCATCCTATTCACTATGCGAGTAAGACTATGACCGGGGCTCAACTTCATTACACTACAACCGAAAAGGAAATGCTAGCCTTAGTATAATTACGCCTTAGAGAAGTTCGACCCTATCTAGTCTTATCGAAGGGAGGAAGAAGTAGAGTAAGAGGGGGGCCATAGTTTATACGATCATTCGGCAATTAAGTACCTAATGTGCTAGCAAGATTCTGGGGGTGCGGGGTGGTGGTGGGGTTCAAAGTCAAGGTTACTTAGGTGAATACTCTTACTCCAAGAGTTCAATCATTGACATAAGGGACAAAAAAGGACTGAGAATGTAGCCGCCCGAGTCACTTCTAGACTAGAGAACCTCACAAGAATGAACTTAGAAAAGCAAAATATAACTGAGTCCTTTTCCCTTTAGAGTCACAAGAAAGTTGAAGGAGGCAAAGAGATTAATGTGAATGATACTATGCTAATTAAGAATGAAAATGTTGTTGAAATAAGGTGCTACAATGAGAATATGCTTAGTGATAATACCACGCCATGGTTACGCCGACTTAGCGAACTACCATAGTTGGTAAATTTTGTTAAAAAAGGAATGAGTTTTCAACAAAAGAAAAATTTTTTCAAAGATGCTAAACATTACTATTGGGATGACCCGTACTTGTTTAAAATTTGTGCGGACCAAGTCATTAGACGATGTGTTTTTGGCAAAGAGGCTAATGAGATTCTCATGGCTTGTCACAACGGACCTACCGGAGGCATCATAGAGCCAAATACAACCGCTCTAAAGTCTTTGACGTCCGATTCCTTTTGGCCCACACATTTATAAAGATGCTTTCACTTGGTTAAACATTGTGATGTCTTGTCAAAGAAAAAGGCAAATCTCTCAAAAGAGATGAGATGCCTCAAATGCAATACAAGTTTGAGAGATCTTTGATTTGAGGGGATTGAGTTCATGGGTCCCCTTTCCGATCAAGTAGGAAAATAAGAACAATCCTTAGTTGCGGTGGACTATTTGTCCAAATGGGTGGAAGCTAAGGCTTTACCTACTAATGATGCTCGAGTTGTTTGTAAGTTCTTGAAAAGTCTTTTTGCTAGATTTGGAACCCTCGTGCTAAATTAAGTGATAGAGGGCACACATTTTTTGTATGATCAATTTGCAAAGTCATGCAAAGATGGTGTGACCCAGTCGTCTCTTGACTCCTTACCACCCTCAAAACGAGTGGTCAAAGTTGAGGTTTCAAATCAAATTAGGGAATTAAAGGATTTTAGAAAGAACCATAGGTGAGAATAGAGCTTCTTGGAGTGATAAGCTTGACGATGCTCTATGGGCTTTCCGAACCGCCTACAAAACACCTATCAAATGTACTCCTTATAGGTTGGTTTACGGAAAAACTTGCCATCTCCCTATTGAGTTGGAACATAAAGCTTTTTGGGCCCTTAAGCAAACTAATTTGGAACCTTATCTTGCGGTAAAAATAGACAGTCACAAATTAATGAAGCTTAAACGAATTAAGGAAAGCTTATGAAGAATTCTTTGCATTATAAGGAAAAAACAAAAAGTTACATGATTCAAATATTAAAAACTGAGTTTTAAAAGTTAGGGGAATCAAGTGCTTCTATTTTAACTCAAGATAAAGATTTTCTCTGTCTCGACAGCATAAATCCTGATAGGTTCCGTGACCATTTACGATTGCTAATTTTTTACCGCCTAGGAACCAATTTGAAAACTTTCTCAAGGATGGTCCAAATTTTAAAGTCAATGGTCCCCGATCCATCAGATTTAAGCTTCCCGAGAAAATGGTCCCCGACCATCAAGGAGTATTAAGCTAGGAATAAGCCAATTGTTTTAGAAAAGTTGAATTTCAAAGAAAACCAAGTTTCTGTAGCACAGGTTTAAAAGCTAAATTTCCTAGCTTATTCAGATAGTTTAAAAGTTCAATGTGCTTTTGTTAAAGTTGTAGTAGATAAGCTCAGGAGTAACTTTTCTGTTTTGAGTTTTTGCTTATTTTCATTTTTGTAATAAGCTAAAAAGTGCTTAAGTCGTAGGGTTTGTTTGGTACTTTTTCAATAGTTAAAGGTGTGCTATTTTCACTATAGTGTAAATTTTTGTTACTTACCCCGCCTACCCTTTACTTCAATCTTTTGCACTTTCTACCCTGTTCTTTTAGGTTAATAAAATAGTATTAATATTTTTAATATTAGTTTTAATAAAATTAGGGTTTATGTGTTAATAAGCAAAATTAGGCTTTAATTGATTAGTAAAAATTGGGCATTTTCATACCATTAAATTTCTGCACCTTTTTAGTAGTTAAAAATCATTTTTCTTTATTTTTCCAATAAAATTTGTATTTTCTAGAAATTAAAATAGGTTTTTGGTAATTTCTTTTTCTTAAGAAATTCATAGAAAATACAAAAATAGTGGGAAAAATCTGATTCTTTTTGTAATAATTTTCTTTTTCATTCTAGTATTTTTGAAAAATAGAAATAGAATTTTAGTGTAAATTTTTAGAAAAAGTGTATTTTTAGTTAATTCAATTTTCTTTAGAAATTAATAGGAAATACAAAAATAGCTAAAAAATTCTAATTCTTTTTCCTAAAATTTTCTTTTTAATTTTGTGATTTTTAGGTATAAAATTTGTTAGTATTAGTGCTTAAGATTTTAAATTCTAGTCACGTTTTTAATTCACGTTTGTTAATTTTTTTCGTATTAGTTAACCAATTTTAATTCTTTAATCATTTTTATAGTTTAATTGTTGCTATTAGAATTCGTATGTAAATTCAAAAAATTCAAAAATCCTTTATCCTTTCCCTTGACATCGAGAGAACGAATTATTCTCGAATTTCAATTCACCGACTTCCGTTGGATACGACCCGAGAAGAAAAATACTTTCCGTTAAAATATACGTATTAGTGTTTTCTAAGTGAGATTTTTATTCTTTTATGTTCTCCTTATTGATAAAGTAATTTGAAAGAATTGTCACGGGATTTATACTATACATATATAAATTTGACTAGTGCTTACACACGTACCAGCAACAGTCTTCAAACCTGTACCTATAGAACTTCTTGTATACCAAAAATAAAGTCATCCACATACACTTGGACTAACATAAAGTCACTCTTTTTTCTTCTTGATAAAAAAAATGTTTTGTCTATGGTACCACTCCCGAAACCATTTCCCCATCAGAAAAGAAGAAAGTGTCCTCATACCAAGCTCTAGGGGCTTGATGAAGACCATAAAGAGCTTTGATCACCTTATAGACTTTGTTTGGATGAGCAGGATCAACAAAGGTCTGGAGTTGATGGACAGAACACCATCCTCTTTAATAGTGCCATAGAGAAATGAACTTTTTAACATCCATTTGGCAACAAAAATCCCATGTATGATGCAAAAGGCTAAAAATAACTTGATTGCCTCTATCCTGCAACAGGGCAAAAACATCATATTATCTATTCCTTCTCCTGAGTCTAAACCCTTGCCTACAAGCTTGGCTTTGTTTTTCACAATGAATAACTTCCTCCGACTCATTATCCCTTTTATTCTTAAAGACCCACTTTGTGCTAATTGCCTTTTTCCCAGATGGCAAATCAACAAGTATCCAAAGCTTCTGTAATTTGAACTGCATCAATCACTCTTGCATTGCTTCAACCCAGCTTTCATCTTGTAAGGCTTGTGATATGTTTTTGGGTTCTTCTTGGGAGTATGATTCAGACTGTGATGACAAAGCTACATCAAATGCAATCTTCATGGAAAATTTGTCTCCTGTTGGTTCTCTCAATGATGACACAGTTGCACCTTGTTATGATTCTGACACACTCTCTAAGGTACCTCATTATGACACTTATCATGATTCTGATGTGCTTAATTCTAATATACAAGAGTTAGGATATATTGAAAACATTGTATCTACTAATGAATCATATGATGAGCTTAAGGGTAACAGTGATGTTATTTCTTATACTGATTATATGCTTACTATTGGAGACGATGCAGATAACTATGTTCCTCCTCCTGTACAAAAGAATGATATGATGTTGTCTATAATTCAACAAATGAAATCTCAAGTAGAAAACTATAACAAGGTAAATTGATGTGTTTCAAAAGCTTTAAATTTATAATGACTGAAAATATTAATTTTATTATAGGGAAACATACAGGTAAAAGTACAACCCATGTATGTAGTATAATCTTTTTAGGTAAGACCAGGTCGTTCCATAGGGATTTGAGTAGTATTCAAATAATCAGAAAGAAAACAAATTTTAACAATTTTGAAAGTAACTTTTATTTTACCAGTGTTAATAAAGATGACTACTCGGATAGTTGAAAATAATTTATAGATATTGGTAATGATTAGACCTTAGAGGTGGAACCTTAATTTATAAAAAAGGATTTCTCGTCAGAAAACATTTTCACAAATTAACTTAATTAACTCAAGACTTAAATTTAGTTAACTAGACCAAATATGTTACTCAAATAATCCAGTCACCAGTATATCGAAGCTTATTTGTTAATCAATTTACAAAAGTGGATTTCTCAGCACAAACGATAAAAACCATAGACAAATCTTTAAAATCATATAAATCACAACATGTCTTTTGACCTATACCGATATGATTATATAATTTAATTTGATAAGCAAAACTGATAAGATAAGATATAATATGATTGCAATATAAGCTTGAGATTAAAGAGATCACGATCATACCAAATGCTTATTCATTATTATAACATCACCGAGTAGTCATGAGAGATTTAGCCTCTCATGGCTAAGGAGTTCATAACATAACTTGCTTCAATAACAAACTTCACTATATTGCTTATACTAGTATGATATTCTTCCTTATTCTTGGCTCTTTTATCTTGAATCTCCAAAAGATATGGTATTTATTCTTGGAGAAAAAGTGTTTGTATGATGATATGAGAGGAATGGGTGTAGAAGATAGGATGTGAATGAATTGTGTGAGAAATGTTGCTCTATTTATAAGCTGAATTTAGGGTGAAAGTGTGGCGCACACAAAAGATTGTGTGGCGCACTTGGTGATTAAATGCATGAGTATTAAATGTTTATTGAGTAAGTGCGGCGCACAAGAGAATATGTGAGGCGTACTTAGGGTGTAAATGCAGTAGAATTAAAGTCTTCATAAATTCTTCACATCAGATGGGACGTGTGGCGCACACAAAAGATTGTGCGGCGTACTTGTTGAGTTAATGCGAATTTGACTGCCTTTGACTTGAAGGTAAGTGTGGTGCACAAATGATGAGTGCGGCGCACATTTGGCACTTTAGGCTTGATTGTTGATCTTCTCTTGAATGATGTGTTTTTAATGTGTAAGTATTTGATTTTGATGTATCTAACCTCAGGATGTCTTCAAGTGAACCTCCAAGCAATTGTAAGCTATTAAGTATCGAAAGTTCACGAGAAATGATAAAATATATATAAATAACGCCATAGAAAACATGTATAATTTGGGCGTTATCAAATCCCTTCACATTTAGCTTATTGCTTGCCCTCAAGCAATCGAAGCAAGAAAATAAATCAGTTATCGTGACGTGGAGAAAATTTGGATTTTATAAGAGTTTACAGGTTTAGATAATTTTTTAGGCAATGACATATAACATAGCACCTCACATAGGAATAGTGTTTGATTTAGAATTCACTCAGGCCACTCAGATAGGGTTTATATTTTTGTGAAGAACACTCAATTTACACAGACATAATCCAAACAGCTACCATAGGCTTGTACTTAACACATAACCTGACCGAAGGGCTGATGAGGTGTTATTTTATACACTTTTTCGAGGTCGTTTAACCCCTAAAATCGTGTGTTTATGCTCAAAATAGGTACTTAATCGTTCCTTTTTAGGTATTTCGCATTTGAAAGACATTTGGATGAATTACACGTGACTTGGGCTCATTTGGAGAAGAAACGGACGAGATTACGAACCAATGCCAAGACTCTTGAAGATTTGTGCTCACAGAGCCTGGAGACGGCGTCACAAGCCATACACGATGCTGTCACAACTCATCAAGTGACGGCATCACATATTTCAAGACAGCATCAGCCCGCACCGACTCAAACGCAGATCTAGAAGATTCATTTTACGACGGCGTCATGATTAAAACACAAAGCCGTCGCATCGATTTTCTTATATATACAAACCCGAATATAGGGTTTTGAGTGTGTAACTTTAGAATAAAAAGAGGGTACGAACCCTAGTTCATTTAGCAGCTGTAGCAGACGATTTTAGGGCTTAAAAACCCTATTGTACCTCTTCCAATTCATGTTTTAATCAAGTAAGGTTTACATAATTATTCAACATGTCTATGTGTTGTTTGATTTATTGCTCTTGCTTTTGTACCTTTTATAATTCATGTTTTAATCAATAAGGTTTACTTAATCATTCAATATGTCTATGTGTTATGTGATATATTGTTCTTGCTTTATCTTTAACATGCTTGGCTAAACCTATTATTGTGTTTATTTTTGATTGTATGAAACCTAGAATATAGATCTTAGTGGTGTTGCCTCTTGTGATGGATGTGCACGTTAGGTCTTAAAAAACCAGCTTTCTGTCAATAATCGTTGTTAATATGTCTAGGAAAACGTGATTGTGTAGAAAGGATACCATCGGGTAACAGTCTTCATACTACCTTGCATGTACGTTGCTCTAGCGGCATACTAAGTAGACGGCGGGTTCGTGTAATTCGTTCACGCTTTAGGAAATAATTACATAGATCATCATAAGTGTGACAAGGCAACACTAGGAGAAGCAATCTAGGGAGTAATACATGATTAAATAGACACAATCTTTTATCTTATTGTTATCACCATTAGTTTAGATTATTATTTAGTTTAATAGCTAAAACCAAACTACTCTCTCTCAATTATATGATTTTACCTGCTTTCATAAAATACAAAAATACAAAAAGAATTTCCTTCAACCCTTATAATTCTGTTAGACCGTGATCAAGCCTTCCCAACCTATTCCTCGAGTGAGCGATAAACAACCCCGAGTCTTGCCCATACTACACTACAACGATTAGGTGCACTGCCTAGGGAGTTGTAAAACTTCTCGTGTAAAAGTCCTACGACGACCGCACATCAAGTTTTTGGCACCACCGCCTGGGGAATAGTTAGGTTTTGATCATAGTTTAGCTTAGTTCTACTTGCTTGAATCCTTTCAATTAAGATTTAATTCCCGCATATTAGCTTTCTTGTAGCCTATCTTTTCTTCGTGTTAATTGTTTCGTAACCCATTCTCGTCAACCACCATGGGAGACGAGAATCCTATCCGTACTCTAGGAGATTACTCCAGACCAAGCCATGAGGGCTATAGGAATACCATCGAGCTCCCCGAAGGGAACAACGTGGTACCTCTTTGATCCGACACCATCCGGTTGGTGCAAAACGGATGCTTATTCCATGGACTACGGTCCGAGGATCCAAATCAACACCTCAAGGATTTCCTTAAACTTGTGGACTCACTTAACCTTGACGGTGAAAACAGGGAAAGAACGCGCCTGCGTTTATTTCAATTTTCCCTACGCGATCAAGCTAGCAATTGGCTTGAACGCCTTCTAGCAGGATCCATCTCCACATGGGAGGATCTTACTACCCGATTCCTTGCTCAATTCTTTCCACCGGGAAGGACCGCAAAACTCTGCAATGATATCCTAATGTTCCAACAACATCATGGAAAATCTCTATTCGAAACATGGACTCATTTCAAGGACTTACTCCAAAAAGTCCCTCATTATGGCATAGATCTTTGGCTCCAAATCTAAATTTTTTATGACCATATCAATCCTATCACAAGACGAACCATTGACCGATCGGCCGGTGGTAAGCTTCGTGACCTCAACCCCGAAGAATCCTGGGCAATATTAGAGGACCTCGCCCTCTATGACAACGAAAGTTGGAACGACCCAAGGGATTTCGCTAAGCCGGTCAAGGCAATCGCATTGCCTCAAGATGTCTCGAGTACATCCGACCGTCGTCTAATCGAGTTCGAAAATCAAGTCCAACGCTTGATGGAAGCTCATCTTGCTCCGACACAACCTACCCAAGTGAATAAAATCACCACCCCATGTGAAATCTACAATGGTCCCCATGACACTCAGTGTTGCATGGAAATCCCCGAACAAGCCTTTGTTGAATACGCGTCCTCGTGTACCGATGAAGCGGGAGGTAAGTGGTATACCTTTAAGCCTGAGCAAAACAATCTTGGTGACACCTACAATCCGTCATGGAGAAGTCACCCGAACCTTAGATGGAGACAACCTCAAAACTCCCAAAATAATCTCTCAAACCCACCTAACCAGTTCCAGCCCAACGGTTCGATCCAGAACCATCCCTTTAACAACCGTCCTCAAAATTTCAACAATCAATCAAATATAGAAGGATTGGTTTCCGAATTCATGACATCTCAAGACGCTAGACTGTCTAAGTTTAAAGCTGATTTCAAACAACAACAAAGTGAGATGACCAACAAAATTGACACTGTGCTGAAGGCCATCACCGATCGAATAGCAGGCACATTACCTAGCGACACAGTTAAGAACCTGAAACTGAGTACTTCCCCGGTTTTTTCTGCTCGTTCTTACCCAACTCAAGACCCGCAATGCTCAAACCATGTCCATGGCTCAATCAACGCCATCACAAT
>BQNB010054238.1:14839-33819 GCA_026074375.1 Tanacetum coccineum | reverse complement strand
TTATTTAAGCTTTTATGAATTTTCTTGCATTAGGGGCATTTTGGTCATTTTACTCTTATTGAGATTTTTAGGTTTTACACTTGAACTGGATTGATCTTAATATCTTGAGACTGCTTATTGACACTTGACTTAATTTGATGCTCATGAAGTATTTCATCATGCAACTGACTTCCATTCTCCTTTAGTGCATTAAGTTGGAGTGCCTTTGTTTTGCGAGCCGTTGCGTCAGTTGAAGCTCTCTCTCTTTTGAATTAGAATTAGAAGATTCCATTTTATATGCAATTCACGTTCACGGGATTTTACTCGTCTATGATCAAAACCGATAATGAATTAACGGGATTTTACAAGATCACTAGATAACCGTGAATGATTTGATTTGGAATCAGCGGCCAATGATTTAATTGTCTAAAAACAGATAATTTTCTGGCTAGGGTTAAAGCTGTTTGTTTAAATAGGCTCACCAATCTGAAACGGGCCTAAAAATACAGATGGGCCGTGAGCTAGAACAAAAACCAGTCTAACACAAATTCCAAAAAACTGAAAAATGGCAATAAATCATGGTAAACGAGCTTTTTGGGCCTTAAAAAATCCTTAACCAGCTAAAGGGTGGTTACAGCGTGATCCGTCTCGTTTTTCTCTTCGATTTGAGAGGTCACGGGCCTAAAACGGACTTACGGATCAAAAGTTATGGCTGTTTTACTGAAACCCTTTTCTTCACACAAAAAAATTCTTAGCAAACCGCTGCCAATTAGTAACTCGCCGTTTATCAACCCGCCGTTTTTATCAACCCGCCGTTTTTAGCAACCCGCCGTTTTTAGCAACCCGCCGTTTTTAGCAACCCGCCGTTAGCAACCCGCCGTTAGCAACCCGCCGTTAGCAACCCGCCGTTAGCAACCCGCTGTTTTTAGCAACCCGCTGTTTTGGTCAATAAACCGCTGTTTTGGTCAACCCGCTGTTTTTAGCAACTCGCTGTTTTTAGCAACTCGCTGTTTTTAGCAAACCGCTGTTTTGGTCAACCCGCTGTTTTTAGCAACTCGCTGTTTTTAGCAACCCGCTGTTTTGGTCAACAAACCGCCGTTGACTATTTCCTTAAATCGTGGATCTTGTCCCCTTTTCTGTCAAACCGCCACGAAGAATGCAAGTACGAATTTTGCAAGTTTTCACTAAATGAGCTTATTAACCACGAACAAAGGCTAGAACATACAATATTAAGTGTGTATATCAATTTTAAACACACCTTAACTCGTATTTCTTTGAGAATCGTCCAAAATGAAGCAACCCTCCACGAAGAACACTAACCTTTTAAAGCTTATAATTCGAGCTTGGAGCTTGTATAACCCACGAAATTGATACAACCTAGCCTCTTTGATGTGTAGAACAAGTAGAGAACAAGATTAACCAACAAATAAGCCCCAAAAATTTTTTGAGCCGTGGGTTTTTTGTCACAATATAAGCCACGAATTTGAGCTTGTTTTACCACACGAATCAACCACGAATCCACACGTAGCTCTGATGCCAATTGTAGGATCCCGTAACACTTCACTTCATATATTTAAACACGAATCGAAACTAGAAAGGAGAAAGAGAGTGAGTTGTTTAGAGAGAGAAAGAGGAGAGAGAATTTAGAGAGAAAAGAAAAGAGAAAGATTTATTAGAATGAAACAACTAGCTTTTTCTAAACAAAGAAAAAGCTTATATACCCCGTCACGCTAAAGGTACGCGCGGGATATTTAACTAGGACCCGGGCTCGGGTTTTGCTTGGGATTAAACCCGAAACATATACAATATTAGATTAACTATCGAGCCTGATTCCCGATATTATCCTATTACAACATTAACTAATTAAAGACCGAAGCTCCATCGTAGAGTGACCGAACTTCCTTGTTCGACTCAATAAATTGAGGCTAACAATTACAAACTAAAATACGGAAATAAAAATACACGGAAGAAAAGACAGAAAAAAAATTACGGAAGATAAAAAATTACAGTAAATTAGTTTGTATTTGTTCGATGCCAAATATGTTCCACTAGATCGGCTTTAAGATTAAGATGAGTTTCTTCGTCGTGTATTTCTCTGATAACTTGTAGCCTATCTTGTGCCGGTCTTACGGGATCATCTTCACTATGTTTTTCCTCCGGATAAAAGCCGGGAGAGATTGCCTTTCCTTTTTCTTTGCGAATCATATTATGTAATATGATGCAAGTGTACATCAAATGCGTAATCCTTTTAAGACTCCTAGACCGTGCATGAGTTCTTACGATAACCCATATTTTCTTTAGCACGCCAAACGCTCGTTCCACATATTTTCTTGCTGCTTCATGCGCTTGCTTATATCTTATTCGCTTCACATCATTTGACCTGTCTGCGAAATAGACTTCATAAGCACAGCCCTACACCCCCCCCACTGGCATATATCCCCCACGTCAGTAAGATAATATTCCCCATGTATAAGTACGTCGTTAGCCACGAATGGAACCTCTGGTGCTTTTCTTACTTTAAGATCATTTAAAAATAGGGGATTGATTAAAACGTTAAGTCATTGTTCGAACCTGCAACACCAAAGCAGGCGTGCCAAATCATAAATTTTGGGAGGGCAACCGGGGGGGGGGGGGGGGGGGGGGGGCTTCTAACAAAATGAATGGCTCTGACCCGGAATCACCCCTACTGAATTGAGCACGATATGCTTGTGGACATTGAGCCCACGACCATTTTGTACAGTCTATGCTGCCTATCATACCAGGAAACCCATGTTTGTTCTCGTGAAAAGCGTAGAGTTTTTCGACGTCAGTTTGCGTAGGCCTTTGCAAATACTCCTCGCCATATAACTCTATAACCCCGTTACAGAAATGCATCAAACAATCACGAGAAGTTTTTTCACCGATTTGTAAATATTCGTCTAGAGAATCTGGAACAGCAGCGTATGCTAGTTGGCGAATCGCGGAGGTACACTTCACTAAAGCAGAGATGCCAGCTTTTCCAACAGCATCACACCCTTCTTGAAAATAAGGGCAGTTAGCAAACAAATCTCGAACAATGCGGGTGAACAGCGATCGGTTCATTCGGAATCGTTTACGAAATAAATAGGCGTTGTAAAATGGTTTTTTAGCAAAGTAAGCTAGCACTAGACGGTCATGAGCACCGTAACGATCTCTAGGCATATAGCTTCGTTGGTATTTTTGGATTGTAGGAGTAGATGCTTGAATAACCAAAGCAGCGTCTATTAAAAAACCGGAGAGTAAACTATTCACTTCCGTTTCATCATCCGTATCATCGAAAAATAAACACTCGGAATTAATTTGAGACATATTGTTTGTAGTGTGTGTTTTTGATAAAAAGTGTATATGTGTGTGAAAATAGGAAAGAAGATGTTGGGTTTTATAGAAAATAAAGGGATAATTTTTTTTATAGGAAACGGCTTCATTTACTCGGTCTTCTACACGACCCAAACAATTGCAAAGGTTGGGGGACTAGTCTAGTTCGGTCGAGGTAATGGGACGACCGACCTTAGTTGCTTCCACATGGGACGACCGACCGAAGGTCGACCTTACCATTACATTCAGTCTCATTAATTCCATTGATTAGGTTGTGAGTATTTCTCCTATAAATAGAGATCACAATTGCATGGAAAAACACACAGAAAACAAAAAACACATATGACGCAGGGTTCTTGATCGGTGCTAGAACAAGAACAAAACTTGGTTTTATCTCCAGGAGGTATTCGTGTAACTAGGATCGGTCGGATAATCTTCTTTGAAAAGTGATTACACGACTTCAAGTGATATCCGGTAACCATCTTGGTAATTAGCTAGGCTATTGATTGTCTTCACCCTGATATGGGATCTTCCACAACCAACAATCAAAGAAGATTATTTTGTGATAATCAATGGATGTTGCTGCAATGAGTGTGGTGTATGTGCTCACTACTCGTATACCTGAAGATGGTGGGATAATGATGACTATGTTTGCAGAGGTTTAATCCTTAAAGGTATGTCTAATCCTTTGTTTGATATTTACCCAAATAATGAATCTAGAAAAGAACTATGAGATTCTTTAGAGGCCAAATATATAGCCGAGGATGCATCAAGTAAAAAGTTTCTTGTAAGTAATTTTACAAATTACAAAATAACTGATTCAAGACCAGTTATGAAACAACAAATGAACTTCTTGGTATACTTGGTAGATTTACACAACATAAAATGAACATGGATGAGGCTATTCAGATCAACTTGCTCTTTCTTAAAAAGTTTTCAAGCATACCTTGAAACATAATAAGGAAGAGTTAACTCTTGTTGAGTTGGGCAGTTATCTGCGCATTGAGGAGTCCCTCAGGGTGCAGGATAGTAACAAGCCAAAAAGCAACAATGTTGCTAGTCCACAGTGATTGGACATGGTTGTGTGAATCTTAGATTTAATTTTGGAAAGATTGTTTCCTTGTTTAATATTTTGCATGTTCCTAATATTAAGAAAGATATAGTTTCTAATATTAAAAAAGATATGGTTTCAAATGGTACTTTGAATAATTGCGTTTATAAACAAGTAACAAAATCTGATAAATTTGTTTGGTCTAAACATGGTGTGTTTATTGGTTTTGGCTATTTGTGTAATCAAATGTTTAGGCTTAATACTGTTAATAATATTGGTAAACCAGCCTTTATGTCAACCTTTAAACTGAATGATTCAATCATATGGTATGTTAGATTAGGCAATGTCCACTTTAATAATAATATGCAACATATGTCTAAGGATGGGTTAATCCTTGTTTTGACATGGACACTGAAAAATGTAAGACTTGCATGCTGACCAAAAATATAAGAAACCATTTCAAAATGTAAAACTTGAAACTGATGATTTAGGAGCTGATCTATAGTTACCTATGTGATTTGAATGATATTCTCTCATTAGGGAATAAGAAATACTTTGTGACATTTACTGATGATGCTTCTAGGTTTTGCTATGTTAGTTTATTACATACTAAGGATGAAGCATTAGATAAACTTAAAGTATTTAAAACTAAAGTTAAATTACACCAAAGGTCCTTGATCAAAAGATTCAGGACTATAGGGGAGGTGAGTACATAGATACTCTGTATTTTCAGTCTGTTGGTGTTATCCATGAAATGACTGCCCCTGTACTCCACAACAAAATGGTATATCTAAAAGAAAAAACAGAGTACTGAAAGAAATAGTTAATTCTATGTTGTCCTACTCAGGACTGAGTCAAGGGTTCTGGGGTGAAAGTATGTTAACAGCTTGTTATTTATTAAATAAGGTTCCCAATAAAAGGAACAGGATTACCCCTTATGAACTCTGGACTAAAAGGAAACAAAACCTGAACTACCTCAGGGTTTGGGGCTGTAGGGCAGTTTTCCTGATCCAAAGCTGAAAACTTTGAGTGAAAGAGGCATTGAATGCATCTTTGTTGGATATGCTGAGCATTCCAAGGCTTTTAGGTTCTATGTCAGAGCCTAATGATTCAGTTTCAATTAACTCTATAATTGAATCAAGGGATGCAATATTTAATGAGAATAGATTCTCATCAGTCCCTAGACCAAGTCTCAGGATTCCTAATGGAACTGAAGACATTGGTGGTTCAGTGGTCCCTGAAGAGGTTGTTCAGCAACCTGAACCTGAGCTTAGAAAAAGCAAAAGGAATAGGACTCCAAAGGATTTTGGACCTGAATTTCAATTATACTTAATTGAAGGAACAAGGGATGAGGTCTCTGACCAACACTCCTATTGCTTTAATGTTGAGGATGACCCCAAAACATTTGATGAAGCAATGAAGTCCCAGGATGTTGCTTTCTGGAAAGAAGCAATTAATGATGAGATGGACTCCATCATGGGCAACAACACTTGGGTGTTGGCTGATCTACCTCCAGGTTGCAAACCTCTTGGTTGCAAATGGATCTTCAAAAGAAAACTGAAGGTAGATGGAACTATTGAAAAGTTCAAGGCAAGGCTGGTCATTCAGGGCTTTAAACAAAAGTCAGGAATAGACTACTTTGATACTTATGCTCCAGTGGCTCGTATCAGTACCATAAGACTGCTGATTGCTATGGCATCAATTCACAATCTGATTATTCATCAGATGGATGTGAAGACAGCTTTCTTGAATGGTGACTTGGAAGAGGAGGTTTATATGAATCAACCTCAGGGCTTCATCATGCCTGGCAATGAAAACAAGGTGTGTAAACTGATTAAGTCTTTATATGGACTAAAGCAGACACCTAAGCAATAACATCAAAAGTTTGATGAAGTAGTTTTGTCTAGTGGTTATTTACTTACCCAAACTGGTAAATGTGTGTATAGCAAATTTGATGAATCTGGTAAAGGAGTCATCATTTGTCTATAGGTTGATGACATGCTGATCTTTGACACTGACCAAGTTCAGGTGGACATGACAAATAAATTTTTGTCATCAAGGTTCTCTATGAAGGACATGGGAGGGGAGGATGATGTTATCTTGGTAATTTAGGTAATACACTAAGCTCCGTCTCTTGACCGTGCTCCGGCACACTATGAAGCCGGATAACGCATATTAGTGGGATCGTAGATATGCATAATCGTGTACTGTAAGAAGCGTCGCTAGAATTTACTTGTGTCGCTGATCTGCTCCATGGTGACGGTGTGTACTGTCGTGTCTCTAAAGTCAAAGAAAAGCTGATATGCTACGTGAGATAGTCTGCGTGTAGGTAATCGACTAGATGTGTTTCCACACTTGTGTCTCTTCCTAAGAGAGTGATGGAGACTAGATATGTCCCCTCCTACTGCCATGAACCTGCGCCGTATACCATGGCCACTCGCTGTCTTCGATTTTGCACGTACGGTGAACCATAACGCGTCGCAGGTATTACTAGTAATCCTATACTCAGCACTGGCACCAGCACCTAGGCAAGCGCGGTTATCCTGGTAAGTACTTGAAGAACATACATGGACTATCAGATTGACATCTCTGGTTATCTTCAGTGTTGGAAGGTTACTAATGACAAGTTGGAATCCTGCGACACACTAAGTACAATTCGTCTACAAGTGGTTGGGTATTCCTGCTTGGTGGTGGTGCAATTTCTTGGTCTTTCAAGAAGCAAACTTGCATTACTGGTTCAACAATGGAATTTGAATTTGTGGCTTTAGCAGCTGCTGGTAAGGAAGCTGAATGGTTAAAAAACTTGCTCCTTGAGATTCCATTGTGGTCCAAACCTGTAGCACCTATTTCTATCTGTTGTGATAGTGCTGCTACATTGGCAAAGGCTTATAGCCAGATGTACAATAGGAAGTCTAGACACTTATATGTCAGGCATAGCATGATTCGTGAGCTGATCACGGATGGGGTGATATCTATAGAGTTTGTGAGGTCTCAACAAAACTTAGCTGATCACTTGACGAAGGGACTGGCTAGAGACTTGGTTATAAAGTCTGCTGAAGGGATGGGATTAAAGTCCAACTAAGTCACTGAATGCTAGGACACCCAACTCCCTACTAAGGAAACTTGGTAGCTGAGTTCAATATGGAAAGCTGGACATTCAGAGGACTGAAGCACATGTATTTACATATCATTCAAAGGATGTGCTTGGAACCTGCTGAAAAGGAGGATGAAGTCTTTGCTTCTCAATGATTAATTTCTTTGAAAAAGTGTTTAGCAGGAGCATGAATAAAGAGGAACCACCTATGTAAATGTTGAGGTTTTGCCGCTTCAGGGAGCATGGACTTTGGCTCTTACAACATTAATGTGGTATATCATATATCATAACACGGGGTCGATTCTTGGATTTGGCTAGTTTCTAGAGAGAGAAACACATGAGAGAGTTTTCTAGAGAGAGAAAATGTGTTTCTAAATGAAAAGAAAATAAATGACTAGCTTACCTCTTCCAAAGTTGGAAGAGGCTTATATAGTACTTACAATATACCGGGTATTCCGTACCCGGGACTTAATACAATAAAGCGTACTTATTAACTATTAAACTACGAGCTATAATAAACAGTAAAATACATGGGGTGACCGAGTCTTTTTCTAATATCTAACAATCTCCCCTTAAGGGAGGTCACCCCTGACAAATACCCAAAACTTAATCACTTCTGTCTTTAGCTCGAGACATTGATATTCTTGTACATTTTGGGATTGTGATCTTTTGATTCACTTGACTTGTCTTTGACTGTGATCTTGAGCTTTTTGAGATCATCGCCCTATTACATAATCTTACATCATTTGTAATGGATTGCCATCTCGTGCACTTGTGAGAAATACATGACATAGAGTTTGCGGAAGCTTTGCCTCCGTTATGAGGTCTGTTAAGTGTAATATATACACATATCGTTTATACCTAAATAGAACCAAATTTAAACCAAAACAGGCCAAAAATGGCCCAAATATCGCTTGTATTTGTGTTCTGTGTGCCTGCAGGTATGGGATAAGTCAAAAATCACGAGAAAAACAGTCAGAAAATCACAAAAAACAGTCAAACAATCGAGCAAGCACGGACACGAGATTCAGAGAATACAAAAAGAAGCCAAAGGATCAAAGCCGAAGCCAGAAATGTCAAGCCTCAGTCAAAGATAGTCAATAAAAGCCAACAAAGCCCAAAACATTAGCCCACTTCTCTTTTATGAAGCCACAAGGACCAATCTTGCAAATCCCGAAAGTTATTTATAACTTGAAAAAGGGAAAAGAAAGAGAGGGACTGAAAGTGTAAAAATGCCAAACTATAACGTTTTTAACTGTCAAAGAAAGGGCGCGAACCAGTTACTGTTCACCTTTCTTCCCCGTTTCACCATCCAGGGTAAATCAAAGGGGTTTTCTAAATTAAAGGGTGCTTAGGTCAATTCATGAGCTCACTAACACAAATGAAGGGACAAATCAGTCTTTATCAAAGGATTACTTAACCTCTCCCAATCAAAGGCCACGTCAACAATGGTGAAAGCACAAATTTAAGTGGGTTTTTGTGCTAAAACACTCACAAAAGAAGCACAATGCCTCCCAAAAGAGAATGACATGCTGGCAATCTTCAGGTGTCCACAAATCAATCCAACGGCCACAATAGAAGCTCAAATGATTAAAGAAATGATTGGTTGAGATTGAAAGTTTGGAGAGCAGGGCAAGAGGGCTAGAATCTTCCAAGGCAGCTTATAAATAGGCCTCACCTCTCACACACACGATATCTAGTTTTTTTTAATTTTTAGTCTAGCTTAATTTCGTAATTTTACTTAAATGTTTTGTAATTTTTTTAAGCAATGTAATCAGTCTCTTCTATTAATGAAATTCAGTTTTAAAGCTTTTTAAATCTCACTCTTAAGCTTCTCAAATATTAAGCTATTTCTCATAAGCCTGTCATAATTTAAAGCTCTTTCAGTCTATAAGCTGAAATAGAGCTATTTGAATTCAGTATTAATCTTACCTAAACCTTAAATCAGTTTAATCTTACATGGATCTTATAGGATTAGAGCTTTTGGAAGGGGATCTTAACTTGGAAGAGATCCCAAGGACTTATACCTTAGCTTATTAATAAGCTAGGGAGCTTGTAGCTGCCTTAATTGGTACCTCTTGTTTAGCTAGAGGTGAATTGTAAGTTTTCTTTTAATGTCTTGCTTTAAATATTAGTTTTATAGCTTTCTAAACTTAGATCTGCTTATTTGCTTATTAATATGCTTATTAGTGCTTATTTTAGTATAATTTAGCTTAATAATCATAGTTGTTTGTCTGATTTTAGTTCTCTTAGTTTAGATCTTAGTCTTTCATAATTCGTCGCCAAGTTTGGAATCTATCAGCCCCATGTCTCTACACAGTACAAATCACGCACTCTATAAGTGCAGATTAAGTCAGTGAATGTTTACTAATCATCGATACTAATGACAGCCGACCTGTGTAGATTGAATAGTCTTCTCTTTCCCGAGTAGTTTATAGTTGTTTTTTGTTGTATTTAAAGGAGTTACTGTTCGAGGGTCCTCTCCTCGTAAATAATTTATCATTGTTCACTCCGCTCATATGGTTGCTGTGAGTGTACGGTCCATCAGATCGACTGTGTGAGATTCTTTGTCTATTGTTTGTTTTATGCGCTCTGTGTGATTGGAGTTGAATAGAGTGGAATGTCTATCTCAGTAAGAGTCTTTTTTCTATTTCTAGAATCCTATTTGTGTGTCTCCTCTCAGCCCGCTGTAAATGCGGTGTGTTCGCACGCACGTGTCTGGTGTAGGTCAGCGCATGTTCTGCGACTCTCTAAAGACAATTTTGTGTTGTGCTATTTCGCTGAGTTCAGTAAGTTTTTATTAGAGTATAGAGTGTACGCGCTCATACTATTGCGTTTTTATTGTACTATGTCGCAGTCACTCGGACATAATCATTTGTCCTTAAGAGAGAGATGGCAATTATTAGTGATAAGATATGTCTAGTAATCACGCACAGTTGGGATTGCAAGATGTTGTGCTTGAGTGTTATTTAGACTGAAGTCAAAGACCGCAGTCAAATCCAGTCAACATGGTCAACAGCAGTAAACCACTACAAGACAAAACCTCACAATAATCCAATTCCAGTCCTTCAACTTTCACAAAAAGCCAAAAATGACCCCTCATCTCTTAATGGGCCTTAGAATCCCTTATTGGGCCCAGAAAACCTTAATGGGCCTTTAAAAAACCCTAAATACCTTATCCGGATCCAAAAAGCCCAAAAGCCCATTACAAAGCCCACTATACTAGCCCATTTCTCCTTTTAATAAACCACAAGGGCTGGTTTTGCAATTTCCAAAAGTGATTTAATACTAGAAAAGGAAAAAGAGAAGACAAGGACCATTTGTGCAATTTAGCCAAACTCCAACTGAATTACCCAACTCAGTTAAAAAGAAAAAGGCGCCAAAGTCCTAGTTACTGTTCACTATCTTCAAGATATTACCACACAGTTTAAACAAGGGGCAAATGGAAATCAAGGGGTGGATTAGTCAATTCAGAAGCTTCTAAACAAGATGGTAAGGAGAAATCAGTCATATCATGGATCACTTAAGCTCTTTCACACTCAAAGGCCACGTCATCAATGGAAGAAGCACAAAGAGGTGTGGGTTTTGCACTAAATTCACTCACACAACAAGCACAAGTGAGCCTCAAACGGATTGTCAGCTTGGCAATCCGTGTGAGCTCACTAGTGATCCAACGGCCATATTGATCAAATGATTGCAATGATTGGATGGCAGAGATTGAAAGAAGTTGGCAGAGGCTCAGGACCTAGAAGCTTCTCACTCAGCCTATAAATAGGGCCTCACTCTTCACACACACACACGTAGCTTTTAGGACTAGTTTTTAGCTTAATTTCATTTTTAGCTTAATTTTACTTTAAATCTTGTAATTTCCTTTTAAATATTGTAATCAAGTTTTCTATTAATGAATTCAGTAGTTTTTAATCTATTTTAAGCTCTTTTTGTTCAATATTCATAAGCTTTCATTTTCCTACAAGTTATTAAGCTAAAACTCCAATAAGCTCTAATAAGCTCTCAAGAGTCTCTAAGCTCTTGATGGAGCTTAACTGAACCTAATCTTACTAATTATACATAAAATCAGTTAAAAAACCTATTTACCTTTGCATAATGGATTGTGAGCTTTTGGAAGAGGGATCTAAAAGGGAAGGATCCCCATGGACTTTTACCCTAGCTTATTAATAAGCTAGGGAGCTTGTAGCTGCCCTATTTGGGTACCTTTTGTTGAGCTAAAGGTTTTTTGTAAGTTTCTCTTTAAGTTTCATTAATTACTTGTCTCTAGTTCTTATTAGTTTTAGATTGCTTATTAATTTTGCTTATCTGCTTATAAGTTGATCTTAATTGAGCTTATTTCTCTTCATTTATGCTTAATAGTCATATTTCTTAATCTGCTTTAGTTTAGATAGTTATAGATTTCTAGATTTTCATTTCTTTCTATAATTTGATAAAAAAAACCAAAAATATTAGTTTAATATCTTAGATCTTAGATTCTAGTTTAATTCAGCTGTTAATTAGTGTTTTATTAAGTTGTTATAAGCTTTTAGTAATCTGGTAATATAGGTTTATTCATTAGGATTGCATTTTAAAGCTTTTTCAAAAAACTGTCAAGTGCAATAAGGGGTGTTTGGCATTAGTGAATTTGACCTTAAAAAGTCAAAATAATTTGTGCATTTTGTTCAGGTCAGTTGAGTTTTCATTTAAGATTAGTTTTAATAAAGTTTTTAAAGTTTAGTTTGCAAAAATCAAATAGTTATGGCTTGTTATCATAGTTCCTGCACCAGGACATTTTGCCCTTTCTTTTTGTATGCTCAAATTTGATCAAAAGCCAGCAAGGTTTTGATTGTGCTTGTTTTGTGTTTACAAACACTCAAGGAGTGTGTTTAAGTGCAGCTAAGCCACTAGGTTGACCTGCATTTTGGTCCTTGAGGCTTTGCCAAGTGCATCAGCACTTACTGTCTAACACACTCAGCATATGCTGAGTGAATAGACTAATTTTAAGCCTCAATTTAAGTAAGTTAATTGTAGGTTTTAGAAGCTTATTTTCTAGAAATATATAGTATAGAAGTATCTTAATATAGATTAGGTAATAGTTTTAGGTTTATTGCTTATTAGCTTAGCTTAATTTGCTGTCAAAATTCACCAAAAAGCCAAAAGCACCAAAAATAGTAGGTAAATTAGTAGTTTCTTAAAATTGTTAAATTTAGCTTAAGTTACTTGTTTTTATTGCTTAAATAGTTAGTTTATAAGTAGTTCTTTAAGTCCTCTATAGCTTATAGTCTATTTTGCTACTTTGTGCTTTTTAGCTTAATGAGATTTTGTGCTTATTTTCTAGATTTCTGAGTTTGCTTGTTTCCTCATCATTTTCAGTAGCTTAAAAGTAGTTCAAGCTCTCATTTCTTTTCATTCATAGATTAAGCATGTCATAAGCTTTCTAAATCACTTTTCCTTTTTCAAAATGAGCTTAATTTGAGCTTTTTGCAAGTCAAAAAGCACAAGTGAGCTTAACTCACTTGTTTCTGTAATCAGCTTATAGATAAGCTCTTATTGAGCTTATCTGTGAGTTTCAGCCCATATAGCTTTTATTAACTTTGTTCCCACCAGCTTTTTCTAAAACTTTGCTTTTTTGAGTTTTTCATTTTAAGCACTTTTTAGATCTTCAACTTATTTTTAGGCTTAATTAGGACTTTGAGTTAAGTCGGGTTGGGCCTCAGGGTAGAAATTGTAATTTTTAGGTTTTATAGTTTGTCCCTCTGTTAGTTAGTTTGTTACTCTGTTAGTCCTTTAGGTCTTTGCATAGTTAGTCCTTAGGTTAGTTAATTAATTAGTTTTATTTAGTTTTAATTAATAATTAGGGTTAGGTTTTAATTAGTTTAATTAAACTTTTATAAAAAGATAAAAATTAGGGCTTTTATTTTTAGTAAATTTCTGCACTTTTTCTTTATTTAGAGTAATTTTTATAAAAAATTTAGGATAATATTTTTAATATTTTTATTATTTTTAAGTTTTTTTTTAATTAGTTTAAATTTTAGAAAAATCATATCTTTTAATCTAAAAAGACAAAAATAGTAATTCCTTTTTCTAAAATTTTCTTTTTACTTATTTTAAGGAGAAATATAATTTCAATTATTTTTATATTTTTTATATTATAGGATTTAAATTATTTTTTAAAATAGTTGTTTTTAATTCTTAAAAAATTAAAGAAATAGAATCTAAAAAAATATTTTTCTTTTTCTTAAAATTTTATTATCGATAATTTAGGTTTAGAAACTTAATTTGCACTTTTAGGGTTTAAATTTAGTAGGTTTGCTTAATTGTTGCGTTTTAATTGTTTCCCGTATTAGTTTAATTGTTTAATAGTTTTTAATTGTCCATTTTAATTGTTGCTTTAGATTATCAAATCATCAATTCGCTTATTCAAATCATAATCCAAGCTTAAACAAGGTTTCAATTTCACTGGTCGTTGGGGAAACGACCCGGGTGATCATACTTACTCGGTTAAATATACGTATTATATATTATATTATATATATTTTTAAAAGTGAATTTTCCTTAGGGAATTTTCTTAATTGCTCTGTGGAATATTATTTTATAGTATATTTTATAGTGTATCTAAACTACTATCAAGTTTTTGGCGCCGCTGCCGGGGACTAGTGTTTAAGATTCCTTCGTTTTTAGTTTATTTGGTTTGATGATCCTCTCACCCTCGAAAGTTTCATTCTTGTTTTATAATTCAAAAATCCAAAAAAAATCATAAAATATATAAAAAGTAAAAATATTTTCCTTTTCTTTTTAGTATAAGTAAAAGATTAAAAAAGAAAATAGAAAAATCAAAAATATAAAAAAAAAATCTTCCTTTTTAATTAAGAAATAAAAAGTCACCAATTGGTAAAAATACCAAAATATAACATTCTCAACGGAGGTGTTATCATAATTAATTTCGGTGAACTTGTTGGTTCCCAAATCGAACTAAAGAATTAACACTTGTAATGTCACTTGGCCATTTTTGTCTCTACGAAGGTACGGACTCAACTTGAAAAAGGCAATTTTTCAAGAGCTACCGTGAATAGTATGATTAATATGGTTTATATTCTCTTCGTGTAACCGTTTATTTTTTTACAAAAAAAAAAAAATTCATTGTTAAAAAAAAAATTAGTGTAAAGTTTTGGTTTTGATTTTTTATTTTCTTTTTATAGCGTACTCGATCGCAATCTCGAAAACGCATGTTTCCCCAGTCAACAACCCAAAAACCCCCTCCTTCCGTTGTTGAAAATTTTGAACCAATTGATGATCAAACATTGTTCAATAGGCCAACAATCTTAACCATGGCCCAAAAGTTACAAGCATCCCAAGATCGAGGGGTATGAGATGCTATAGTTGTTCCACTATTAATGCGGAACAATTCAGCTCAAACAACCTTTGATCAATCTGGTGCAAAGTATATAAGTACGGGTAGGGACAAGACCCTCACAATCACCTCGATTATATCACAACAAAGTCACTTCAACGGTTTAGACATATCCAAATTCCAAACACTTCAATAAAGCTGTTTTGCTTTTTTCCTTTCTCTTTAACCCGGGTGAAGCCCGAGATTGGTTAGAACAAGGAAACCCTCCAAGATCAAATTCTCACATGGACCGACCTTAGTGTTTCAAAATTCATAACCAATTCTTCCCACCGGGGGAGTTCGAAAAAAACTTACTTGCGAAAAAATATCAACCAATTTTTTCACTAGATCCTATACGGTAACCTTCAATAAGCTTGGGAACGTTTAAAGGACTCCTTAGTCAATGTCCTCACCATGGCTTCTCGATCTACACCAACTCGATACTTTTTACAATTCTCTGAATTCCAACGATCAAGATGCCTTAGATTCCGTCGCGGGTGGCAATTTTTTAGACAAAATGCTTCGTGATGGTTTAGCCATAATCGAAAGTAAATCAAAAGTGCGTTACTCAAGAAGTCGTGCTAGTGATTCAAGAGTGAGTACGGATGCTCCTCTTTCTACTTCTAATAATTCTTTCGATATTCAACAAATAGCCGTTTCTCTCGAGGATAAGATGACTATCAAGATGAAACAAATTATGGTGAGCGTGAAATGAAAGCCTAGGGTTACCACCGCCGTATCCATCAAAGCGTTGAGGAAGTATGTTTACATTGGATACGAATCATTAATTTTAAACCATTGTCCGTTTAACTCGAGTGGAAACGAATTCCCATTTTCATGACAACATCCAACAATTTCAACAAACTTAATAGGGACCACAGCCATTGCAATTTTCTTCAAAGAAACCAACCTTCCAATTTGGCAAATTCAAATGAAACACACCGTGTTTCCCATCAACCGAATGTTCAAAAACAACCAAACCTTTACCAAGTAACAATCTAATTTCAATCAAAAACCGTGGACCAAACTTTAATCAAACCGTCAAACAATCAAGGACCATTTATCAAGCCCCACCATACCAACCACCAATGAATCAGCCACCAGTTTATCAAGCTCCTACGCCCCAAATTCAAGGTGTTTCGAAAACAGATTTTGAAAATTACGTCAAGGCAAAATAACGATGCTGAGTGAAAAATGTCAAAATCAGGAGTTCAAAATTTGCAAAATCAATGGCTAAAAAAAAAAATGGTATTTATAACGAGTTTGGTTAACAAGTCCTTTGTGATAATTTCAAAAAATTGCCGCCTCTACCTCGATTCAGGAACCTTTCCAAGTCAAACCGTAACTAACCACGACAGCAAATAATGCTATCACCACAGGAGCGTAAGACTTTGGAGGACCTTTCGACTCCATTTGTTCCTACACACGTATTATCAAATCCCAAAACGAACCCAGAACAAAACCCCAGGAGACGTCAACTGGAAAAAAGTGCAAAAACCAAATTTGGAAAATAACGCACATGTCCCACCATCCGGGAAGAAATTCCAGTTTCAGATTGAAAATTCCAAACCAAAAGCAAAGAAAACCTGGTTATCTAATACCTAATGACTCGCAAATCCTAATTCGTATCAAGCTAAAACCTTCCAATACCTTTAGAGGATTAAATGAGAGAGAACTATAAAACCAAGTGTTCAGCATTATGCCAGTTTTGAAATGTTCAACGCAACTCCGTTTAGAGATGGATTGAAAGATGCTCTTGTCGAAAATGGCCAAAGTGTCAAGCAAATGGATAAGCTCGTTGCTAAGGACCATAGAGAAGCTCAGGAGATCGCCATCACAACTGAGAATGCGAATGTTTCCGCTATCATCATGACAAAGTTCCCAAAAACAAAGTCCCCGAGAAGCTCGAAGATCCGGGAAAATTTCTTATCCCATGTGCTTTACAAGAACTCAATAGGACTAGTGGTTTAGCCGATTCAGGAGCTAGCATTAACCTTTTACCTCATTCAATCTACAAGAAACTTGGGCTTGAAGCATTGACTCCAACTCGTATGACACTCGAGCTTGCTAATCGTTCGATAGGCGAGGATGTTGTAGTTAGAGTTGATGGTTTCACTTTTCTTGCGGATTTTGTGGTGGTTAATTTTGAACCCGACCCTAGAGTGCCTATTATTTTAAGAAGACCTTTTCTTCGCACCGCAAAAGCTCTCATTGATTTGTACGAGGAAAAATTGACTTTAAGAGTAGGAAAAGAAGAACTTGTTTATTATGCCGATAAATCTGAGAAAAACAAGGAAAAAAATTTTGTTCATGCCATTTCTATCATTGATTTTTCAAAAGATGATCCATTTAGTGGCAGTACCACTAATACTCTTCCTCCTGGTTCTTCTCCGGTGAAGACTAGTGATAATTTAGAGAAGTTCGCCGATGAACTCGCTCCTCTTGATTCATTACCACCGGGTAATGATGATTCGACTCTTAAGAAGGATTTTCATGAAGAAACATTTCAAGTTTACTCAAATCCTCTTTTTGAATTCGATGATAACTACAAATCTAGCAACGTGAATCCTCTCTTTGAAAAAGATTCGATTCCACCGGGAATTTATCTTACCCTCCCTCCCATCCTTGAAGTTTCAAGTAGGAATCATACTTCCCCTACTCTCACCGGAGAGAAGGTTTGTTCATGGAAGACGTCAATGTTTTTCTCGTTGGTCCGATTTGTGTGGAAAATGATGACTCGAATTGCGATAAGGAAAACAATAATTTATCTCTTGGCAACTTACTTACATCAAAAACCAAAATTTCTTTCTCGTCCTCAAGAAGTTGAAGAAATCAAAGAAAATGAAGATGAAGTTTCAAGTGATGTTCCAATCCATACTATTGTCATGCCAATAAGAATCACTTTTGATAATCCGATTGATTTTAATGATCATTTTTTTAAACCAAATGATTTTAAAAGGACTTAACCGTTTCATTTGATTCCTCCGAATCAAGTATTTTACCATCTCCTTTGTTAGATTCCGACTCGCCTTTCACTGTAGAGTTGTCGGCTAGTGTTACCTTGAATTCTCTCAGAAACGAGAACAAAATATTAAACCGGGTATACTAGTTTATCATGCCATTCATGATACAAATATTGTAACATTGGAGGAGAATTTAAAAGAGAACATTTCCTCCGGGCCCCTTTTAGTTTTCAAAGAACCGTCATTCCTTCTGCCTCCGCCAGAACCACCAGATAAATGTTTGAATTTTGAGCCCATTTTTGTTATGAAGAATGTTGTGCTTAATGAAGCTTTCTACCAAAGCAATGTTGAAGATGTCAATTCCTTCACAATTATAATTTGGATTTTTCTTCCATATTTCCCTTACACTACGGAATCACCTTTGATTTTCTCCTTTAGAAGTAAAAATTTTGTTTTTGACCCCATCATCGTCACGTTTCATCATCTAGTGGTATGTTTAATAAAAGTTTTCTATTTGCTCTCCCTAAGGAAAACTAAATTCAGGGATCGAGTCGAGCTTGCGACTCGGTGAACAAAAACAAGCCGCTTCGTGGGAGTTCACCCTATGTTTATCCTTTCTATTTTCTCTCTATTTTCTATTATCTAATATGTTGTGTTGAGAGAACCTTGTAATCTTTCCCATTTCTCGATGTTTGTTGCTTGTTTGTTGTGATTTTTGTAGGATTGACCTAACAATTTTTGAAGCCTCTCGTGTCCGGTGTTGTTTCCCGTTCTACTCGAGCTTCTCATCCTTTGTGTAAAATTAGTTTGGGGAGATCCAATATCCTTTCATCATTATCGATTAACGTTTATCTTTGCATATTTCATAAACGGCTTAGATTTTCATAGAGACCCGATTTTAAACATTGAGGACAATGTTTCGTTTTAGTTTGGGGAAGGGAATCTATCGATTTGATGTTGCTTGCTTATTGTTTTGTTCTCACGTACCCGTTTTCCCACAAAAATAGCAAAAATTTTAAAATTTTAAAATTTTTCAGTCTTGTTATTTAGTTAAATAAATAAAATAAAAATAAATAAATAAATAAAAATAAAATAAGTGTTAAGACAAAAATGTAGGTTTTCCGTTGGTAAGAATAAGAAGTAATTTTTGACCCGATCGTACGTGTAGAGTTCTAGCTTTCT